>WTSP01006855.1:0-22220 GCA_025331215.1 Actenoides lindsayi | reverse complement strand
CTTCAGACTAGGCTGGATGGGGCTCTGAGCAACCTGCTCTAGTGGGAGGTGGGCTGAAACAAGATGATCTTTAAGGTGCCTTCCAACCCTGGCAATTCTATGATTCTATGGTTCTTTGATCCAACTGTAACAGTATGCTTATGTGAGATTTTTTTCTGTTCCAAAAATCTCAGGTGGTCATGGACTTGGACTTGTAGTAACTTGAATAACTCAGGACTGAGAGTTGTTGTAGCTTGAGTTTTCATAAGAAGTCGATAGGAAATATATGCCCACGGCACACTGAATAATGAGAGGTCCTAGCATAAGTTAAGGCCCCTTTGGAGGACTGTGAAGCCCTAAAGGCATTTTATTTCTCCTATTGTTATGTGCGGAGCTCCCTACGGGCCGAGGGCACATATATCTATTCCTGAAACCATGTCAGTGCCTTTCCAGCTTCCTGGTTCTAACCCTACCACCTTACCTTCAGCCTGGCAAAAATCTAGACAATCTGCTGTACTATTTTGTCATCACTGTAATCCAAATCATAGGTGGTTGAATAAAAATGCGATAAAAGATGATGTTTCTTTAGCGTGTTTATGGTTTTTTTTCCATGCAGAGCATGGAAATGATAGGTGTCAGAATGAAAATGTCAGCAGCTGCTCACATTATATCATTTCAATACTTCTGTGTGTATCCACTGAGTAAAGCTTTCTGTGGAAACATTATGAATTTTTTAGGTTATTCCATGCTGTCCACTGAAGTGAAGTGAAATCTTTCTTCTCCCTATCCATCTCTATATGATTTTGTAAGGGAATCTATTAAAAACAGTATTTTCAGGAAATGTTACACTTTGAATGGTTGTCAGCTGTTACCATGGATTATGTTCCTCTCCTTTCATTTAATAGCACACACCCAGTTTGCACAAGAACAGGCCATAGACAACAGACAGTAAGAAAGGAGGTACTTCAGTGTTGAACAACAGGCAGAAAAAGATGATTTAGTAAAAACTCTGTAAGCAAAGAGATTTTCCCTAACATGAACTCCATCTCATGACAAATAAACATTAAAATATTTGTACACTTAAGAAAAGGAAGATTGACGGACCATTTCAGCACTGTTTTTATGGCAGTTTAAAACCTTTTAAAGAGCTCCCTTTCTGCGTGCAGCTGATGGCTCAGTCGGTCCAGCCCTTTCCTACAGTAAAGCACTGGGAAGGCTGCAGAGCAGAGAGGGACAAAAGGAGAGGAACTGTGAAAGCAGGGTTGGCAGTAGGACTTTGCTAAGCATCCTGTGCTAACTGAACGACACAGAGAACTTGCACGTATGGGTGTTTTTCATGGGTTAGATAATGTCACTAGAACGGCAAGGAGGTGTTTTTAGCTCTTAAGAGGTATTTTTAACTTTCCTCTTTGTCTCAGGCATCTTCTAACTACTGTTTCTGCCTCTGGCTCACCAGAACTGTGCAACTGTTCTTCCTGGGCTGCATGAGGAGCTATCAACTTGGATCAGGTATAATTGCTGCAATTTGATGGCACTTTCTTACCCTGCCTTTGCTAAGGGTCATAGAAGGTAAGAGATGGACTCACAACTGGACACAAGTTCTCTGCTTGCCCTAAGCTAGTGAAATCCCCTGGGCATTATACTTCTTGAATCTGATGTAGACTTTATTAAATATCCATTGACATTTGCATAATTCTGCAGTTCAGGAGAATGACCATTTTGCAACCTTTACCAATTAGCATGGGAGGAAGTTGCAGCAGGAAGAAACCACCTCAATTCCACAGAATGAACAACATTAGCTGTGGAATCAACAGGGCAAGGTTTGTGTGGAGAGGTTGACATATTTCACAACATTTTAATAAAGACTATTCTTCCTGCTCTCGTTCTTTGCCTTTTTTTTGTTGTTGTTTTTTACCCCCAGACCACACAGAATACAGGGTCTATTTGTCAAATCAACCGGGAATCACAAGCTCCAATTAGGTCCTTGACATCGGTCTAGGAAATGACTATTTTTATAACAGGAAATAAATTCCTTTCCTTTCTTGATGGCACAAGTATGTTTCTGAAACGGGGGAGAGTGTTGCTGCAATTTGCCCCTTCTTTGGGCCTGCAGCCCATTCTACAATCCTTTGCCATTTGATTAGCTTGATTGAGGTGATTAAGGGCTTTATTATTTGCCTCTCCAGTTTTACTCTCTTCGTGAACGCCGAGGTGGACGAATAAAGAACAGAGAAATTGAGAGCAATTCCCACAACCCAAATTCAAATGTCTAGCTACAGCACAGGGCAGAAAATGAGCGACGGGGAGACTGAACATTTCTCTCTCTTTTCAGGCTTTCTTTCAGTGCTCCCCAGGAACGTGACGATTTTAGGAGTACTGATGGAGGAAGCTAGATTGTTCTGGCTTTGCTCATTCAATATCCAGTTCTTTATGATGAAAGAGATTATTGAAGAAAGCTGTGATGTGTCAATGCACAGCAAAATTGCCCTGAACTCAAGGATGAATGTGCACAAAACATTCATCTTCTTTTTCCATTGTAGCATTTATATATTATTTATGTCTGCGCTGAGAAAAATGTAGACATTAATACAGCCTTTTTTTAATGTTGCTTAGCAGTATTTCAGCATCTGCTTGCCTGCTGCGGGCCACTAACAGCAAATTTTTATATATTCTCAGTCAGAAAGAGAACAATAACTAGATGACCTTCTGATCTTATCACAGCGTTACGCTGTCTTGTGATCAAATATAAAGATACAAATTTAAATGTGAAGAAGCCTTGGACTTTTCTAGAGAGAAATAACAACAGTAGACATACTTTTGTGACTGTCATCAAATTTTGGGCATTTGGGCAGAGCAAGAATCTCAGAAAGAAAGCACTCTTCCCTTTAAATTCATTTCATTAGGAAAATCACTTTCTGTTTTGTTGGCTGCTGACTATGTAGTCCTGTACAAGCACAGTCAAAACATTTTGCTTAGGAAAGAATAGCCTGCCAGGCTGCTGTGCTGAAACAGTTCTTTTTCTAAATGTGATTATGGTCAAGACACAAAGTTGCCTAAGCTTCCAATACCGACCAACAAGATGCAAGGCCATGAACTTAAGCTCGGAGCAAAGCATCAAATATAGAATCTATAAATGTAAACCTAGCAATTAGGAAACAGCATCTAAGACATTTCTGGGCCCTTCAACTGCACCTTTTGCCTCTGCTACAACAGTGGCAATAATTTTAGAGTCCCCCAATCTTGTATCAATCAATGGACACTAAAGAATAAACCACGAATTCACTCTACACGTTCCTAGTAGATTCAAGAAGACCTATATTGCCATTTATTGCTTCAAGACCAGATGGAGTAGCTAGGTAGCTTGAATAAGAATTTCTTACACAGTTGCATGAATAATTCATTCTTTGATCCCTGAAAAAACTGAAACCCCCCCCAGTATTCTTGTATCATGTCAAACATTCTTTTCCAGCTTGATAAAATTATAAAACATAGCTGGGGGCTTGATCAAGGTAGTTCATTCCATCTAAACCAACATTGTTTTTTCTCTTTAAAAGTCTTTAAAAGATTTTGTTATTAGTCTAAAGTAAATACACCTTAAAATAGAAGTTTTGGACTAATAGTATGAAGTATCTTGCCTTTCAAAGCACCTTCCTTAACAGTTTAAGCTGTGAGTAAATTCAGCGTGCCTCTGGACACGCATTCAAATCAGCTTTAAACAAAGTTTTGAAAATCCTCAGTTGGCTTTTTTTTTTTTCCTAACTCTTGTTCCTAATTCTTTATGCAACACTCTGAAGATTGTAAAGCTTTCGATAGATAAGTTTAGATGTGAATAACCTAATTAGAGGATGGAATATTAGCCAACCAGAACCTGGATAGAGAGCAGAGCGCGTGCAAATCTGAAGCACGCACCTTGGATTGAGAAAAAGGCAGTATAGAAAGATTCCTTCTTAGGCAGTGCTCTCTTCAGGGGGACAGCAAGGTGAAGTCCAGCAAAGTACTTCAACACATTATTAGAGTTCAAACTTAAACTTCCTATAAATGATTTAGGCTTTCTTTTTAAGTTTGGTTTCTTTGAAGGCCCTCCTTACCAGTGTTGATCCAGCAACCACGTCAGCATCCCTCATGGAAACCTTGCAGTAGACCTTGCCAGCTTTCTCTTATCAATCATCTCTTTACCATCCCCCCTAGACCTGTTTTTCAGTGGAACAGCTAACAAGTAAATTCCCCCCCTAACTCCTTTCTCTCTCCTATTATTTCATTAAGCAAATTTCTCAACTGCCCCAGCCTATTCTAGCCTTCTACCTTTGGCTGTCCTAGTATTGTCTGAACTCTCTATGCCTTTCTCATCTGATCTACTTCCTTTAAAGAGCTCCTGCAAGCACTGAAATTATACACCTGATGCCATTCTCCATTGGTCAGGCCAATACACAAATAATTTGAACTTGTCCTATCACAGCTTAGTCATTTTATTTCAAATAAAAGATCCAGATACAGGAAAGTGCATAATGCCACAGAAATGTTTCAAGAGAAGGACAAATTAGATTTAAACTAAGTGTAAAGAAGTGTAAAAAGCATAACTAAGTAACAAAGGTAAAGTAAGTAAAAAGTAAGTAAAAAAGTAAGTAGAAAAGTAACTAAATGTAAATAAGTGCAAAAAAGAAAAAGCTGCAGTGTCAAAGGTAATGATCTATTAAAAGGCAAATACAGTGTTCAGCACTCTAAAAGAAGGATATAGAAGAGGGGAACAGAGCATTTAGCACTCTAAAGAAGGATACAGAAGCAACTAAATTTATTTTGGCTATTTCACTTGTGATGTTTTTATCAGGAAACAGCCATGCAGCTCATCCGTGACCAGGTCTCTTTCTTTTGTCTCTCCATTTGAATTGTTAGATCATTTCTTTCCTGTTATTTTTTAACTCCTTTATACATTTTTTTTTTATTGTTACTGAAAATATGAATAAAGTGCATTCAGCACCCGTGAGAATCTCTTCCTGGTAGGCACTTTCACACATGACACTGTCCGTTATACTTTGTAAAGTTGACACAAAGCTCCCTAGTGTCTGTTTAAATGATGGAATTGAATTAATTACTTATAGCAAGCTGCACATGAGAGGGATATTAAGTAACAAATGTCAAACCTTTGCCAGGAGACAAGAAGACATTATTGGTAGAGTTTGCCTTATGCCTAGTGGCAAATCTGGGAATAGCCTTCGTATTTCATGTCAAATTTGTCTCTCGGTCTCACAAAATTGAGTATATACTGTGGTGGTTGAACTGAGATAAATTTTCAAAGGTTTCTAATGTAATACCGACTGTAAAGACATGTGAGTGCATAGGTAATTCCCAAAGATTCATGGGTTTCTCTTTAGCTTGATTATTCTCTTTTCCCTCTCAGTTCTTGTCATTCACAAGGTCAATAGCGACTGCAATATCCACCAGGATAATTTAGATGTGCAAAATGTGTTTTAATCTTACATTTTCTTCAGGGATGTTCTGATGAAATAGAAGGAAAAGAAAGAGGCTTTTTTGGTGTCATATTCTAGTCTGAAACTACTCTTCAGCATACATTTCACAGAATCATAGTATCACAGAATCATAGAATGGCTTGGGTTGGAAGGAACCTTTAAGGATCATCTAGTCTAATGCACTTGCACTAGATCAGGGCGCTCAAAACCCTGTCCAACTTGAGCTTTGACACTACCAGGGATGGGGCATCCACAGCTTCTCTGGGCAACATGTTCCAGTGCCTCACCACCCTCACAGTGAAGACATTTTTCCTTACATCCAAGCTAAACCTACCATCTTTGAGTTTCAAACCATTGCCTCTTTCTCTCTCGCTACAGGCCTTTCTCTTTCTTGAAGAGAAGAACAGACTATTTCAGTTGGAAGGGACCTACAATGATCACCTAGAGTAACTGCTTGACCAATTCAGGGCTGACCAAAACTTAAGGTATGTTATTAAGGGCATTGTCTAAATGCCTCTTAAACACTGACAGGTTGGGGGCATCAACCGCCTCTCTAGGAAGCCTGTTCCAGTGTTTGACCACCCTCTCAGTTAAAAAATGCTCCCTAATGTCCTGTCTAAAACTCTCCTTTGAACCATTCCTGTGCATCTTATCACTGGATATGAGGGAGAGGAGCTCAGCACCTCCCTCTTTGCATCCTTGCTTCGGGAAGCTGCAGGGAACGAGGTTGTTCCTCAGCCTCCTTTTCTCCAAACCAGACAAGCCCGAAGTCCTTAGCAGCTCCTCACAGGACATTCCTCCAGCCCTTTCAGCAGCTTTGATTCCCTCCTTTGGATGCTTTTAAGGATCTTCACATCCTCATAGGCCGTGAGAAATATTTCTGCAAGTTGCTCTCCTATGTTTTGATCAGCCTAATTTCTGTTATTCAGTAACACTAGATGAACATTACTATTAAAAAGATCGCTAAATTAATTCTAATGTAATATTATATTTCAGAACCAGACTGTAAACCCATTAGGTGCATATCAGATCATTTACTTTTTTTGAGTAATCCTATCAGGAAGAGTTTTATGTTTGGATAACTTCTTGCCACTAGGAATAAGAGCTTCCTACCTCAGAATTTCTAAGTTGTATACATTATTTTAAATTCATTTTAATAATGCATGAACTGAGACCAAGTACTGGTCATTATAAATGGAAATTTCTGAGCTTCTAAGTGAAAAGATGAATAGCATACCTAAGAAAAAATAAGGCTTGGATTTGGTCTTTTTTTTGTACACGTCATGGGATATCTGCCACTTCAAATACACTTCAGTAACGAGGGGAAAGGAACAAATCAAAACAAATCAAAACGCAACTGTGTTGTGTCATAAAAAGAAGCTAAAAAGAGAAAGTCTTGCAAATAAATGGAAAAGCACCTTGATTTCAAAAGAAGCTAGGAACAAATCAGAGGAGGAACAGGAACGTTCTTCTGAATACATAATGGTGAATTATTATTTTTTTTAATTATTTTTTTATTTTTGATCCGCAAATCTTGCCTTAAAATTTAAGGTCTTTTTGCTTTCAGGATGCATTCGTTATTCTCTTTTAATTGACTAGTTTACCAGTTACCGTCTGATCATCACATTTTAATGCTGCAAAAGTCTAGGAGAATCTCCCTCTCAAAACGGTTAAATATCTCAACTCAAACCCTATCACACAAAGGTGCAAACTGAGGCTTACACACAGAGGAGGGAGAAGAGATAATTTCAGTTCTCATTAAAATACCGTGTTATGTAAATTATCTGACAGCTGCGTGTTCAAGAAGTTGAAATGTGTAGACAGCTGCTTTCAGAGATATTTTAATTATTTTATCAAGAAAACTTCATGGTCTTTGGTACTTCTCCACAGAGCAAAGAATTGGTTAAATTATTTTGCTAGCTGATTTGCATTAGGTCTCTGGATTTTAAACTTTTTCACGAATATAGCCAATTTTATGGAAGAATCCCCTCGGGAAGCCCCTGATGGCAGTTAATTTGGCCTTCTTCAATGTCAAATAAGCTATGAATAACCTTCTCCTTAGTGGAAGATGAGAAACACTTCATATGCTGTGAAATTCTTGGTATGTGCACCATCCCACCAATTTTGCTATATTTAAGAGGCAAATTCTACTCTCAGCATTCTTTGGTTTTAATTCCTCTGTGATTGTAGAGAGCATTTCTGAGCAAAGACAGTAGTTCTTACTTTACTACCCACTATTTACTGTGGAAACACAGCAGATTAAACTAACATACTGTATACAGCATAAATATTAAAATCATTTCTTAGAAGTTGAACAGGCTGGTCTTCATTTGTTGTAATTTTGTCGATACCAAATGAAAGTGTGTGTGCAGTAATATTAAAAATACCCACAAAAGTTATTAAAAAGATGACATGTTATTGAAGCTTCCTAGGCATTATTAAAATATTGAAAGCTTAACTTATCAGACTTCCTTCCCATCAGATGTATTTCCTAAACCACCACTGTAATATGTGTGCTACCCTCTTGCTCCCCTACCTCTGTATCTCTCTCGCTCTTTTTCCCAATAAAATATGTTCAAAGAGAAATCTCTCTCCTTGTTTTGTCCATTACACTATAGGTTCCAGAGATTCTATTTTGCTGCCTTTACAGACTATTTGTTTTGAGCCTGTTTGTTTAGAGTAACTGAGCTATTAAAATATTTCTTATTTGTTCTGCAGACGTGATGTCTTTCGTTTAAAACTGTCTAAACAGAGTTGTGGCCATGATGCCATGAGAGAGATTTTTATTTTCCACATCACAGCTTAGATCTATGCAATGCAAGTGCCAGCAAATATAACTAAAAGTCACAGGAACTCAGGGCAGAGAGGCAATATCCTGAATCAATGTTCTTGACTTATTCCCATCAGTATCCTGATGGACTGGAGAAGAAATACATGTTTATCGATGCTGACAGTAATTATCCAGGAAAAGAAAGTGATAACCTTTATCATGTCAAGCTGCTTAAACTTAAAATATAGTTTCTTAGGTGCTGTCAAGTACAGTTAACTAATAAGAGCTCTGCTGGAATGCAGTGACAGTGTACTGACAAGCTCCAAGTCTGTGCAAGATCAAGAAAACTTAGAACCTTGTACCAGTTATCTGTCAGATATAGAACAGTCTCCTACAACTGTCACGTTTGCAGAAGGAGAAGTGAGACTGAGAAGAGATACCTTAATGAGATAGACGGTACCATAGCCTCTGGTGCTCTGAACTGGGCATGTGTCATAGATATTGCTGAGGATGGAGAATCACTTCTGGCTTCATCCTTCACGAGGTGCTCGTGGTTTGTCTCAAGGTGTGCTTGCTCAGTCCTGTTCTAGAGCTGATAGAAAACAGAGTGATGTTACTTGGTGCAGAAGAAGCTATCACAAAACCATGTATGAATGCAGGATGTCATAACCTGAATCATTCTTTACACAACACATAAATGACAAGAGCAAAAAAATGAAGCCAGTGTGTTTCTTAGCAGCCATCTGGCAGCATGATAGGCAAACGTCACAAATATTTACAGTCACAGCCTTTGGCAGTGAAATCATAGTAAGTATTATTAGCAATACTCAATTTAGCAGGTTGAGTTGCAGTTGTTAATCTGGAAATATTGACAAAAATGATGTAAGAAAAAAGTCATCTTGATAAAAAACTTGAAAAGTTCATTATTATCTAATGCTCTAAATTTTGAAGTCTTGGTATGAATTTGTTATAAACTTAATTTCTCACAGACACAAATGAACTTATTTAGGGTTGAAATATTAAACTTCCAAATATTTTAAAAAAATATTACACTTGAGTTAAACAGTTATTTTAATATCAAAAACCTATTTTGAAAATAGTTTGACTAATGCTACAACTAATAATTTGTATTGCCAAAGCTGTCCTAGATTAAACACACATAAATCCCCAAATCTATTTGTCTATAGAAATGGATAGATTAAGCTTTAGAATAGCTTACTTAACACAGTGAAACTGAAATAAAGAGGAAGTGAAATAATTCAGGTTATTACTTCTGTCCCTCAACTCCCCAAATCACACTAACCAGAAAACGAAATCCTTTCTAATTCCAAGCAGAAATTCAAGGAGACAAATGGTCTCCTCTTCCTTATTTCTGAATTAGCACCCCCAAGCCCTAGCACCCCCAGTTTCTTATTGGCAGTCAAACCGTTGAATTTGAAAATAGTGTGAGACAATCCCAATCTGGAAGAATTCTGATTAAAAAATATAATCCAAATCAAAACACAATTCTTTAAGGAATTTACAGTCCAAGAACATTCCTGATATTCTTTTCCCAATTGTTATTTATTCTACCTTGTTCTGTAGAAAAGGCTTATACTTTGGGGGGAAAAAAAAATTAAAAAATGACTGAAATTCAAGAATAGGCATTAGAAATACTACAGGAAAATACATTTTCACTTTGAGCCCACCAGCAATATTTGTAATTTGTTAAGTTGTATATTGTGACTTCTATTGTAGTTTGGTCATAGCAGTATAAAAATGAATTTAATGTTCCATTGTTCGTGATAGTTTCCCTGTAATGGTGCTTTACAGGATTCAGGAAAGCAATTCCTGATAAAAAGTCAGTGCAAAATTCTCCTTTCTTTCATTTTTATCTTGCCTGGATATTGATCAAAATTTTTCCTACTGAGGAAGAAGATAGGTAGTTGAAGACACTGCAATATTGTGTTCCAAGTGCTAGCTAAAAGCAAGCACAGTGTATTTCCTCTCGGCAATAGCACAGCAAAGATAAACCAACCTGCCAGGCAAAACCCACCCGTGAAGTCTCTCACATCTGGGAGTGCAAAAGAGCCAGGATCTGAGGCAGAACACTAAAGTTGTGTCTTCACTCTGTGGGAGAATCTGAAAGGATGTGTGGTGCCTGACCTTCTCACAGAGGACTGGAGGAGGAAGAAGCGGTTGTGGTGGTCCTGTTTTGTAAGATGCTGACACGTATCACTTCACCTTGTGTAATGGGATATAGAACAATTATCTGAGAATCTCAGAATCTCTAGTCTGAGCAGTCTAATCCAGACCAGAAATGTAAACTGAAGTCTCCTCTATCCCAAGTTGCATTAGGATATAGAAACCAGTTGCTGTGACCACCTTGTCTTCTTGTCCCTGCACATGTTAAAGTAGATGTGCTCAGAGTATCCGTGTCCTCAATTAGAGGTGAATTAGGCAGAAGACATGCCTAGCTGATGAATGACAGACAGGATTGATGCATGTGTTGGGTGCTGAATTTGTCAGACTTAAGAAGAGACATCACATATCAGTGTTGAGAGGTCTAGGGAAAATGTAGGTTATAGTGAAATCAGGAGCTTATACTGTTAAACATCAGATTAATGAGGACATAGTAATTTCTAGTGTTTACACTTGTTGTACAAGCCTATAATGCAGTGGGAGACATGAATATTTCACTAAAATGTATATTAATTCTTAGCCTGTAACAAAGAAAATGAAGTGTCTGGAAAAAATCCTGAGACTTAATACAGTTATTTGCGCTAAGACGTTCCAGACTTAGAAAGTTTGCAAAGGCATCTAATCAAGCTTTTATTTTGGTAACTTTGTTGTAGCTGTTATTGCTACTTGTTAAATGCAGATTTTTTTTTAAATAAAGACTTCATCTTTTGCACAGACATGAGCCTTCTGTGGGATGATGCAGTAACAAGACAAGCAAAACCCACAGCGACATTGTTGGGGAAAAAAAAGATAAATGGAAAGACATCTTCTATGCATTGAGAGAAACAGTCAGCAAGAAATTCATTTTAATGAAAAAATAATTAAATCAGATGGGCTAAAAATCAAATGGAGAAAAATAATTCCTCAACCATATACGTGCAAATAAACAGTTTCTGACAATGTGTTTAAAGGACATTCATGTATCCAGCATCTTCATTTTAAGTAATGTAAATAATTAAATTGAAACAATTTTGATTTATTCTTTTTTTCAGTAGTCTTCAGTAAACAGAAGTAAAACTAGAATTATAGGTGCCAGGTGATATGACTGATATAAGGAAACCAAAAGGGCTCAAATTCAGACTGAAAGTTTATTTAACTCAGCATCCTGAATCTCTGACACCGGTCTGCAGTGGAGGTCTAGGAAAAAATAGAAGCACAAGTATGTGGTAATAGTTCCCCAGGCTATTCCTCTAGTCTCAAACAAATTGTAGTTAAGGGACTTTCTGACTCAGTGGGGTTGTTTGCAAACTTAACAGCCCACCGCAGATCTTTTTCCATTATTTAAACCAGGTACTTCTTGAGCCTTTGTGGATTTTTAGCATGCAGTCTTTGGCTAGGAGCTCCTCAGCTTAATTACATGAAGAACAGCTTCCTTCTCTTTTCTTTTGAACCAGCACCTTGAGATTTTTTTACCACCCCTCAGTTCTTGTACTTAATAAGACCGTGAATAATCATCAGCCATTCGCCTCCTTTATATCACTTTGAATTTTACACATAGATCCCAGCAGGTGCAAAATACAATCCTCACTCCAAAAGCCTAGAACCATATGGAGCCAACCTATAGAATGATGGCACTTGACGTCATACAGTTCACAACAACTCAAGTAGAGGGCAAGTATGGGCAACAGAAACACATCAGCTGGGAAAAAACCCAACCAGTTGGTCTTCCTGGCCTAAAGGAATTAGCAGTGTTTTTAAACTTTCTCTTTTTAAAGTTTTTATACTTTCGTCAATAACCGACAATCTGATTTTGCAATGAAAAGTCACGAGCCAGAGACCCGCGGAAAGCAAAGAATGTTTGTTGTTGCGTTCAGTGGCTACTTTCATCAGGGAGTTTCACATTTAGTTCTGGGGATCGAAACGTGCTACCTCTCTGGTGACAGACCAACTGGCACCACTAGTACCTCTGCTGGCACACGGCGTGGAAAGAAATTTCCGTACCCATATTTTGATGCGTCTGTATTAAGGGCTCTAAATGTTCGCTGTGGCCACAGACTCCTAATTAATGTTACTCTACCTTTCACAAACATCTTCTGAAATCTGTGACCAGACTGACCACGACAGATTTTACAGTATCATGCTGAGTATATCTCGAGGGATATTTTTACGGGCTTCAAGAATAAACTTGTATTAAACATCTTTAAGTTGCCTTACTCCTCACAAATAGAAGGAACTAGGAATCTATTAAGTCTTTGAAGATTATTGGGAAGAGATGCGGTCTTGAGACCGAAGCAAATAATTTTACAAGGGAACACAATGTATTAATGTTAATGTTACACTAGTAAACATTTCTGACGCCGACCACATTATGCCTAAGAGATCAATAATTTTCAGCTACTTAATTATCCGGGTGACTGCGTTTGCCAATTCAAACACAAATAAACATCTCACCTGATCAAATACCTTCTAGAGGTTGAGAGAACTGCTTCAAGAGAATAACGTTTTGTGGTCTTAGGAAGTCACAGTGTCTCCTTCAGCACTGACTACTTGACATTTTTTATGTAAGCTGATTTCATTTCTTAGGCATTTCTATTTCAGCAGTAACATTAAGGAGCAGTTAGCTGGACCATACGGGAATCACTGGAGGCAATGCCATGTTCAGGCTTATTTCCATATTCTCTTGAAGAGAATTTAAACACACAGCAAAGCTGTAGGAGCTGGATAAGCATAAAAGTCAAGGCTGCTCTGCAGGTGAAAATGTGACTATGGCATTCTAAAGAAACTGCAATATGATAAATTAAATCAATGAAATAGGGAAAAAAAAAAATTCATCAAGGTTGTTTTTTCAGTAAGGCAAAAAGATTCTGGCAAAGCTTTTGCTATACTGTGTTTCCAGCTACCTAAAGAAATTCACCTGTCTCTAGAAATGAACTTGCTTTACAGATATTTTAAAACATTATTACAGGTCTAGATCTTCATTTTGTAGCAGGTTCTATGAGAAAATAATTCCAAACTCCAGGAGCTCCTCAATTTTCGGTGTTTAAACAGAGAAGGAGATTCCTGAGACCACCATCACCATAATGCTATTAAAAGCAAGGCTTTCTTGGCACTCAGAAGTAACTGGTTTCTATACTAATATTTTAGTTTTATTGCAGGAACCCATTTCACATTCAAATTTTTACACTAAAGCCAACCAAAGTTGTTGTTTGTTCACGGAGGCACAGAATGCAATGGGACAATTTGTAAGCTCCTTTCAGAAAATGGAAATCAATAAAATCTCACCAGGAGATGTTATTGTCATGCACAATTTACAAAGGCCAGAGAAACTCCCTTGATACCTCCACATTTGCAAAATGGAACGACACTGTAGTTCAAGCATTCCTTTCTTCTGGATGGGTGCTGAACTTAGCAGAAGTAACAGGCTCAAGATGCACTTAGAAAAGAGTTGAATGTCAAGACTTGTCAGTCTCTTCACTCTATCTTGCAGGAGAGCTACAAGACCGCTGCTAATACCTAGGTGAGAGTTATGACTGGAGCGTGGGTTATTGTGCCTCACGACAACGGAAAGGACAGTCCTGTTTCTCAGTGCAGAAAAATCAAGCTTTTGTTATATCAGAGGAAAGAGATGGAACACGTTGGCACATTGCTCAGCAGAAGTTCTCCTGACACAACTGCTTTGGTCCTTTCTGAACAGGAGTCACTGCATAATTTGATGTTTGTGCCTTCTTCTGGAATACTGGATACCGAAGAGCTTCACTACCATAAATGACTCGGATTTGTGTTCAACTGTTTCATCTAAAATGCATTTATTGCATAAGAAATGAAACCAGGAGAGCGGGTATTTGGGCAGACTGCATTGTTAGGTACCAGCCAGATTTACGGATAAATTAGTCTGGAAGGAGACCCATGAGGTGCTATGGCTCTTATTCCCTTCTCAAAATGTGTACTAGCTCTCTAAGCAGCTCCCTCTGCAAAGTGGTGTGAGTGTTGTGTATCCATCCAACCTAGCTAAGTTAAAATAATGAGTCTGGGGAACCAAAGTTATTAAAATAGGTGCTGAAAATGTTCCGAGTGTCTTAATCAACCTCAAGCCTTTGAATGCTCAAATGTTTGAAAAGTCATCCAAATTCCACGTGTGTGCATCTATGCAAATGCAGCATCTTCTTCTCCTGCAAACTGAGATTGGTATGTACCTCTTGCAAAAATCAGTTCTGTGCTTTTTCTGTTGTTGCTGTTTTTAAACTTCAGCTCCCCAGAAGAGAATGTATGTTCCTTGACAGAAAGTCAGCAATCTGTCAGAGAGAATTCACTTTATGAGAGCAATATGGTTTCATTTTGGAGGAACATTCCTAACAATTCTAAGGAGCTGTCAAAAGGAATTCACTTTATTACTGATTAACACTAGATTCCGAAGTAAAGCCACATAAAATAATTCCAGGAAAGAAACAAAACAAGCCAAACCCCACAACAGAACTCCTGTCTGCTGTTTTGGACAGCACTGTGGGAACAAACAGTATTTTTTTTTGTGGGAGTTTAGAGTCATCACAAATTTGTGAGTAGACTGATTGTAGTGCTTGAGTTTTAGCATAGTCAGAAAGGGAAATAAAGATGTGGCTGTATCAGTTATTGATTACTGAAAATGCATGATCATATGAAACAATACTGTCTGATATTTTATTACATACTTGTATTTTCTAGTTACGTGACCATATGATACAATTCAAAAAGCCTACAGAGAGTATAAGCTAGCCAAAAGGACTCAATTCAGAGTCTGTGAAGTCAGTAAAGTCAGTGTCAGACCTAGAGGAAGTATATTCAATAATGCTGATAAGTATATTAAGGATATTATTGTAGTAACAAGTACAAGTCCTAGTCTAAATAGTCTAAAAGTCTTAACAGTCTAAAATACTCCGGAAGTCTTAATAGTCTAAATTAGTTTATTTTAAAGCTGCAGCTCTAAAACTGACTTCAAAATCATACATGGACTTACGTAGTTCTGGAATCCACCACTCTCAAGAGTGGTGCCTGCTATCACATCTAATGCAAAAAAGCTTCTGAATAACTGGTCTGCAGGGAAGAAGTTGAGAAAAAGATAAAATGGGAAGGAAGAATCAGTTCTTAGCTCAATTTGACAGCACATACCAAGGACTGGGGGAGGTACCAACACTGTCAGCATGTTCTTTTATACGTGCTAATTTATTTTTTTTTCTCAGGATGACATACTTCTCAGGTCATCCTGAAGTGTACATGCATTGGTTTTGGTATACTTTATTTTAGAGAAAGATAAAAGAAAATTGCTTCAAAGAGAAAGAAATAGACAATCTCACTTCATTAAGCTAGGCTCTCCTTGAACAAAATGCCTCTGGACTGTCATACATACTGTAGCCAAAAAATTGTGCTTGTTTCTAAATAGTCTTATCAAATGCATCTAAGTTTTCTCATGCTTCAGATGAATAGTATCCCAAGCTATAAAGAAAAGAATTTCATAAAATCTGTGTGTTTTTTCAGAGGTTTCAGAGTGGACATGATATCAGTGGAACAAGGTAGCTCCTAGCTTTTGAAGATCTTATTTGTAAACCTGACCACAGGGTTCGTGAAAGGCAGGAAAAAAGGTCCCAGTTGTTGGAAACCAGTGGAAAAGCAGCATTTCATCCCAGGATGTATTTCACCTAGTGCAGACTTCAGTGTATTAGGACTAACCAACCTGCACAGTAACAACTAGGTTTGATAAAGGTAAGTGGACACTTCTCTTTTCACTCTGACCTGGTCAAGTAAACTGCATTGTTTAAGGCAGCCAACCTTAGGGCACATATATTTTTAAAAGTGCACAAGAAAATGATACCAGCAATTAATCTAAGGCTCAGTTTTATGTCTGACATTATTTTTTTTATTTTTTTTTCTGTTTTGAGGTTTTTTTTTTGGTGCTTCTATTTTTATAGCTTCAACAAAGGTGTATTTTGGTTTGTTTGGTTTTTTTTTTTTGAATCCTTCTGTGCATTTATAGAAGCTAAATGGATTCTGCCACTTCTAATAATCAGCTTAAGAATAATCAATATTTATTCTCCAGGATTTTTCTTAGAAATTTTGTTTATTACATATTTATGGAGACAGGTGAACTGCTCTTTGAAATTAAACAGCAGATACTAATGTAACTCTGTATTCTCTAAATTCACAGAGAACTTGGAAGGCAAGTGATGCTTTTAAGCAACAGAACAGAAATATACAAAAGGAAAATAAAATGGAATTGAATTGGAAGTTTTTCCAAGTTCTTGTTATTTATATATGATCATAGCCTAGTTGTATGTACATGCCTGTAATAGTTAACACTAAATAGCAATAATTTTGGGGTCTGTACATCCAGGTGGCATTTAGATCTCCATCCCCGAGTCAAAGTGCTTTTCAGCACTAAGATCACAACATTTTTTATTTTAAAAAACCCCAACATATATTTGGTATTAAAAGCCTAATGTTACACTCCTGTTATTCTGGCTGGTTTTCACTCTGTTGACTATGGCATATGAGCCATGGCATTTTAATAAAACAGAGATTTCAATGAAGGCTGGAGCTCTGAACTACCTACAGAATTCAGTATTTTTTATATTCTGTTGAATGGATTTGCACAGGATAATTAAAAAAATAAGGAAGTACAGCCAAGCAAAATCTGCTGAAGTATTGCATCAAGAAAGGCATTACCACACCTTAAAATTGCATCATGTAAATATGTACAAAACACCACCACAAAAGCAGTACCTACCTGTGAAAGGAAGCAAATGGCTGATCCTTACTTAAGGGACAAGGTTTTATTTCAGCAAAGATATTAAGAAAAAACACAGGAAGAGTTCTGTGTGTTACTCATGTCTGACTTACAGAAGTGCACACGCGAGGCCCCAGTTTCCCTGCTATCTCAGACAGGAAGATAGGCTTCCATCTCAGATCCAGCCAGAAACATCCCAAGCCACGCATGCTCCTGCTTTCCAGCTCCGTGGATAGCTGGGCATATTCCTTCTGGGCAGAACAGCAGTGCCTTATCTCACTGCACAGGAAACATATGTTGCAGTCACACATCAGAGCCTGTAAATCAGGATACCTTTTCTGTTGTTGTTAGCCTATCTATCTCTTTGTTTCCTGCAGGTGGAGAGGCTTCAAACGTCACAAAACATGCTGGGCTATTTTTTCATGCTTGCTGAGGAAAAGCATCTACTTCTTCTCTAGGCGATAGGCAGAAGTGGAAAACAACTTTTCAGCAATTAATTTCGTTTGAGCAATAATGATTTCTGGCTTGGCCAGGTTCTGGTGTGTCACGATCAGGTGGGTTAAGAGCCTAAGGCATAGCCTGAATCTTTTGACTGCTTGTTTAAAAAGGAAAAAAAAGTAGCTAGACACAAACCTGCAAGCCGGGGGAACACTGTCCTCAGGCTGAAGCCTAATGATGAAGCCGATAATTAATTTTAATCCATTCATATGCTAGCCTTATTAACAGGAAGATGGATTTTCTGCATTGTTTATTACTCAGGAAGCTGATCGTCAAGATTTTCTAAAATGGTGCTTTGTTGGATGTCTTAAAGTGTTACTAGTACTAGCAAAAAGTGCTGTTTAATACTGTCTTTTACTATTCTCATAGCTATCAAAATATATTGTGCTACAGATCAGCGACCTAGAATGAAACAATATGAACGGAATGACACGTATATTAAAAATATCTCCTTGGATTTAAAGAGGAATTTAATTATAAATAGTTTAGATAATTAGAAAAGATAGAAATAAATCAAAGGGTGTGTGGGAAAAGGTGTAAAAGGCCATTTGCTTTTAAATGTTATAGAGCAGGAGAATCCTATGAATCTGTACTTATTTTCTCACATGGGTATTCCAGAAGGCTTTTTCTGGACTGAATATCATACTGATCCACAGCGACTCACACTGTTTTATATGATCAGCCACACGCCCCGGGGATAGGGGGAGAAATGAGCTTTAGTGTCAAAGCTACCTAAAGATGGTTTCTAATACCAAAAATTCACCTGCCAGAGATGAAGGTTATCTTGCTGGGCGTAGCAGAGTGCTACTCTCTGCCAACACAGCAGTGCATGAGCTGCCCTTCGTCTAAGCTCATCCCCCACTAGCCCTGATGGCAGGACAGTGCTAAAGGCTGATGGCTCACTGGGCATGACTGTGTGTACTTGAGTCTGAGTAATTACAAACGGACTTGATTAGCCAGTGTCATGGGTAAGTACGTTTGTCACAGTTTGATTCATCAGCCATTCAAGATTCCTTACTAAAACGGGATAAACCAAAGGCTGATTTTACCAGCAGCTCCTGTAACAAGTGGTTTAGTGAAACGGCGACTTAACTACAGGTCTGAGACTGAAACAATTCACACTAACTTACTGCAAGGTATCTCCAACCAACGCACATGTAGATGCTGAAACACAAAGCACCCAGGCACACACTAGGTCAGTGAAATCGCAGAACGTCGAGGGTTGGAAGGGACCTCGAGAGATCATCTAGCCAAAACCCAGCCAGAGCAGGACCACCTAGAGCAGGTCACACAGGTCAGTGGTTTACACACTGTGCCTGAGCAGACTGGTCACTTAAAGAACAGAGCAATCTTTCAAGGTTTGTGTGAAAGTGGTATTAAATAAAAGGAGTTCTCGTCCAAAGTTGCAATTACTCTGGAGTTGTAGCTGTGAGACAGCTGTACTGACAGTTTTGTTAGCAGTACAAGATTGCTGTGATTCCTCTGATAATTCCTCAGTCACAGTATTGATATTTGCTTAAGTCATTGATCAGAGAGATCAGAAGCCCTGAATAATGGGAGATGCAGACACTGAAGGAAGAGTCAAAAGCTTAATAGCAGTTTTGTCTCTTCAAAATTTAGTGGTTTTATCTGACTTACTTCAGAAAACATCGCTCAGATTTTAGGAGTTGGAAACTCACTGACTTATTAAAAGTGTAAAAGATGTATGTTGCTGGTTTTTCTATCCCTTTTTTTTGTATCTTGATTTATGACCGTCAACTAAATGAAGCCAACCAAGACCCTCCATTCTGGGCTGCAAAACACCTCACTGGGAGTCCTCAGATGCTTTCAATTATAGAGACAGCCAAATACATTTCTGACTCAAAGTCCAGAGCACTGCATTTGTATTTAAAGAGCTTTGAATTTAAAGAAAAAAACCAACAAACCAACCAAAAATATAGTAATTGCCAACATGATGCATTAAAAGACAATACATGTCTACAAGTCTTGCAAGATCACCTCCTTTATAACCCATTCTGAGGCTTTGGAAGGTTTCTCACTTGTATCTGGATAAGGAGAGACGGATATAATAGCATTAGGACTTTTTTCAAACTGCCATACTAGCTTTATGACAGTTATTTATATTATATATTAACATATTGTATTCATACCAGAATATACTACTCAGAAAAAAAAAAATATGTAAAAAATAGTAAAGATGGCCTTGTGATTCATTAGCTTACCTGAAAGAAAAAAAAAGGATGTTTCACCTATGTGGATATATATAGCCCTTATATACATGTAGCCTATAGAAAATACCAACATGCATTAAAATTCTTTAAAATTTATTGTGGGTATTATTAAAGAGAAAAGATAGAGGATTCCATATCCGAAAAATACTCAAAACAAGTGCATCACAAGAAGATATTTTTTGTAATGCATCTGTATGCTAGAATTGCTGCGTTGATTTGTAAATGTCACAAATTAAAAAAAAAATAAATCTTTATTGCCTTCTACAAATGACATTAATTATTTCAAGTTTAGGAAGTGCTCTGAAATGTAACTTGCTTACGAGTGTACGAGATAAATGTTAAGTGTTGGTACTATAAATTTTCAACGACAAAAGAAATCTAATAATATTATTTTATTGATTTGCTAAAATGACAGCAACAAGCTGAATTTGTTCTACTGTGAAAATGCTTTTACATTACACTGCTGCAGAAATTGGTTTGGTTTTTTTAAGTTATCATGCCCAGCACAGGAGAAATTACCTCTGTGCAAATGTGAGCTCTGTAAACAAGCACCAATACTAGGGCCTTTTATAACACAACAGAAAATTAAGACATGGCTGAGAAACTCTGTAGAATATTAATTCCTCTGGTAATAGTTGCAACTAAATTAGTCTGCAACAATCCTTTTGCAGTTGTTTTTTTTTCCAAAGGACCTTTAGACCAACACCAAGAAAACATCAAAATGATACTTAACCTGGAAAATCAGGAGCCAAGGCTTCTCCCAAACCAAAATGGATCAGAGCAGGACAGCCACTGCATCTGAATGCATGATTTTATTATGGAGAAAATCATAAGGAAATAATGAGGAATGTAATTGATTTTAATTTTTCCAGCGTTGTACCATGGTTAATAAGCTGTGTTGGAAGGTATGTAGTGACACTGCATAGTATTTCATTCCAGCTTTTACAGTCTAAAACCACCTGTAATAGTCCATTCAAATTATTTTCTTCATCTCACAATACAAATCTTTATTTCTTGAACGAATGTAAAGAAATTTCCTAACACAGGGTAGAGGTTTTCATAACATGTTCATTTCAGAATATATCAGCTTACTCTTTTTTTTTTTTTTTTTTAAAATGGTTTATCACTCCAGATCAAGTGGTTTTTAGGCATTACAAAAGGAATAAGTTTTACTTCGAATAAGACAGCAGCATAACTCAGAAATGCAATGATATGTACTGTATATAGACTTTATACCCTCTATAATGCATGAGAAAACTTGTTTATAACTGGACCAAGACATTTTCTAGCTAACCAATCTACTTGGATTCTACTGTGCCTTATGAATATTTAATAGTGAATGAAGAAAGAATGGATTTTCACAATTGGCAGTGAAGTTCACCCTGCTGACTTAAAAGAATAACACCCCAATGTAAAATTCACCAGGGAACTCCTCAATATTGCCCAGAGTATGTTGCTGAAACTTATGCACCTCGGATGGAAAAACTAGAGAGAAAATAGAACTTAAGTGTATTTTATGAAAGCCTCAATCTCTTATCTATGACTCCTTGCATCCTTTCCTTTGTTAAACATTCAAAGGAGAAAATAGGATGGTGTTTCAGCTTAGTTTATTGTGTACATAGGTTCAGAATGTGGAAACAGCACATAAGCACATCGTGTTTCAGCCAGTTTGAGGAAAACCACCACTTTCTGTGGGACCTCTGGCTAGATTAAAATAGTACAAAATCTGAAGGTTAATTTTTTCCCCAAATCATTCATATGAGATTGATGCAACAACATCTATCACTGAGTAGGCCATTATAAAATAGTGCAGAATTAGTGTATGTCTGAGCAGTATTTGTATAGCTAAGACATTAAAGGAATGATTCTGATGACAAGACACAGATGTCTAGCACTTTTTGAGGTGCCCTAAAGTTTCGGTTGCTCCAGAAAAGCATCTTTTGCACATCATCTGCCAGCTGCATGGCACTGAACATACTAGGGCACTTACACGGTATGTGATGGCAACATATGGGAAGCTGAATTGCAACCTAAAATAAACAGCACTTACCCATCTAATCCCATCTAGTCATGTCAGTTCCATTATAGTCAAAAATACTACACAAGAAAGAAAGGGTCACCTACAGAGAATAATTTCTTAAACAGAAAATATGAGTTAGCCTTGGGAAACACCTCTTTTTCACCACAAAGGAAGATGAAGTTTACTGCAAGGTAACTTCTGGAAGTCCCTGTTAGGAAGTACATCATTTGAACCAAGTTCCCAGTCACAAGACTCAATGTTTCTCTAAAAAAATTCAAAAAAAGTAGCCCCTTTCTTTACATCAGTGATTACTAATGGAAAACTGCTTTGTTTATATGCTTGT
>WTSP01006854.1:0-15147 GCA_025331215.1 Actenoides lindsayi | reverse complement strand
CTAAAACAAAGATGAGCCAATGACAGATTGATGGAATCACATCACACAAGCCAAAGAGGAAAGCAGACAGCTGGCATTAAACTTTGGGAGAGGGAGTGTTTGGAACTGCCAACGCATGCTGGAGGAAGGAGAAGGGAAAATAAAAGCAAAATTCTAGGAGGAACCTTGATTTCCATAACTTCTGTAGTGGAACTATTTCCCCCGTGGGCTGGTTATTTTCCAGCTCAGTGAGGATGTGCAAACTCCTCAGGGCCATTAAGACAGCCCTTAAAGAAACCATGAAAGGCTCGTGAAAAGAAAAGCAAAAATAATAATGAGGAAAAAAAAATTTCTGTTGATTATATTCAGTAAAAAGAGGTTAGAACTTGTGCTGAAAATCAAATAATACAGAAAATGACTGCTCCAGTTATATACAGCTGGATCTTTAACATTCTTATTAAGCACTGCAAGAACCCGAACACTGAGCTAATCCAGTTAGGTAATTTTTCTGCATCTTTTCAGCTCTGAATGGTGCAATGCACAGACTGCCAGCCCAAGGAAAACCATTCCCCATGTCAGCATTGAGAGCCATCCAAACCACTAAACCATCCATTTCTGGCACCATCTCATTGCCTGTTATCTTCTCCCCAGCTTCCCCTCTGCAAAAATAAGAACACATGGAGGAGGTTTGCTCTTCTGCCAAAGTCTGTGCAAGTAATAATAATAAAGAGATAATACAGCAAGGTAATAATAATTTGTCTCTGTGTCTGTAGATCAAAGAAATAATGTCAGCTCAAGACAACAAATACAGGAGACAAATATGGATTATAATCCGATTTCAACGTAAATTTAACTGAAGAGCTAGACTCAGGGAACTGAGTGTGTGTAGAAAGCTGCCAGACCTCCCGTTTTTCTGCTACTTACAAACTGCTGTTCAAGGGAAGAAAATGTGTTCATCCCTCTTTACTCTGGTGAGTACAGCTTCAGTACCAAAGAAGACCAACAGTTCCTGGATCTGCAGTAACTGTTCCATAAACTGACTGCACTGTTTCCATAAAATAAGATAAAGAAATCCTTTAATAAATACTAAAATCAGTCCTTCCATTCCAAGAGTTATTATTATTGCATTATATTTCTAGCCAGGCTAAATTTTTATTTTCTTTACTGAGAGGGATGTTCAAGAGTAAGAAAAAAGCCTCAATAATCCAGGCAGTGCTAGGAAATAGTACTCAGCACTTTCATGATATTTCAACTTACAAAACATAACTAGGGAGTAAATGCCCCTTCCTTTAATAAAAGTGTCCAGTTTTCTGATTAACATTTCATTTTATTGTAGTTTTGCTTTTTAAATATGTTTGGATTTCAAGGTGTATTTAAGGGAAGTAATTAAAACTGGAATTGCTTTTAAGCCACCACACCATATCCCATTTCATCCCTTCTCCATACTTTGAAATGAAGCCCAGGATTTAAAATTAGAACTTGCCTACACTTGAAATGGCTGTGTTTATCAGTTAAAAAGAAAGGAAAAAATTAAAATCATTAAAAATAAATAAATAAAAAATCTGCATCCAGCTTTCACAGGAGTACATAGATGGGAAAAAACCAACCCAACCTAAATCACTCAACTTCCCCCAGAAGTTCTGGCTATCTTTGTTTTCCAGACTACCATAATTGTTCATACAAAGTTTTTTTACATTTCTAGGCACATCTTAGAAAAGCTTTTTTTTTTTTTTTTACCCTAACATGAGTCTGTTTACTTAGTTAGATCTAGTCTCCTTTTTTTTCTAGTGAAAAAAGTAATAATAATTTATCATATTGTGAGAAGGAGGCAAGGATTAAAGGAGGTTATTTGTATCACCTCTTGAAAGAGGCCAGGCTTATTCTCTTCATACAAGTACTAATTAAGGTTGTGTTGTGCTTTTTTTTAAAATAACCTGACATAAAACTCAAGGGAAAAAATACTAATATCATCTTCATCCTGAGTTTCTCTGAATGAATTTTTCCCCATATTTATAAATACAGAAAAAAAAAAAGTGGATTTACTTGTCTTCTGGAAAAGTCCTTTCTTGGTTAAGCTGTAACTTGATAATCACAGAATCACAGAATGTTCAAGGTTGGAAGGGACCTTGAAAGATTATCTAGTCCAAGCCCTCTGCCAGAGCAGGGTCACCTAGAGCAGGTCACATCAGATTGAAGTCACTTGTTTGGGGGGGTTTTTGCTTTGTTTTGATGACCAGTCTTTAAGAAATGCAGCACTGGAAAACCACAGAGAAAAGGGAAGAAATCTCACCCAGACTTGGAATACCTTAAACTCATTTTGAGAGCAGTTTCCACAGTCAGGAATGGAAAAATGACACGGCTTTTAGCATATACTTCTACATTCCTCATGTCTTTTATCCTTTGTCATTTTATTGAGATTGGAAATAGCTGATGATAGGCTTTTCCTTTATATTTTATATTTCTGTACATTATGTATAACGAAATTGCCTCTGACCTTGCTAAATGATAAAATGTTTGGCCAACAATGCATTAAAGAACCTTCAATGTCTTTCTAAACTGAATCAGCGACGTTATTTGAGTCTTCCAGGACATCGGTGACGTATCAATTCCCCAAATAATTTATACAACATCTTAAAGGATCAGATAATGGCTCCCACTAACACCAGCTGCAAAGAAATGCTTGACCTCATCCCAGCTTTGCTTTCTGCACGCCAGTCTTCCCCTGCCTCCTCCCCCAGCACTCAATAAAAGACAAATAAAGAGCGTACAACTCTCCCTGAGTCGTGGAAAGGCACAATTCTGAGCAGGGACTGAGCACAATACTTGCTGGTAGCAGCAATCTTGGGAATGCTCACGCTGAAGTTTTCTGTACCAAACACAAAACAGGTCCAGGTCATTGACAGCTCCAGCTTGCTTTGCTGCAGCAGGAGCAAACACTCCCTGTGACTCTTCCAACAAACCCAAGATGATGCATCCACAGAGCTGTGTTAGCAGGAGAGGGAAAAACCCAAACCCCAAGCTCTACAGAAACAGTACTTCCACAATGATCAGATGATGCTTTCTCTTTCTCTAGGGGACAAAGCAAACAAACAAACAACTTCCTACTTACAGTTTCCCAATGTTCTGGTAAGGATGAAATGAACCTTCTGGTGCTTTCTCGATCTCCCAATAAACTTCCAGAAAGTAAAGATGGCAGAAATCTTTCTTTCATCCTGCAAGATGCTATTTCACTAAATTCCCTGTACCTAAGGGGCTTGGAGGAAAGAGAAGTCGGCTGCTTTGCACTGATGTATGACACTAACTACTGCACGTTATCTCTGCCAAGCATTAGACAAACCCTAACCAGATAGTTGAATTCAGTACTGGATAGTTTCCTCAGCAAAGACAGAAAGTGACAGAGCAGATGTAACTTCACCACCTAAGAGAACTCTGAAGGGCTTCACTGCATGGGTTTTTTCATGTCTTGATTATAATGTCATCTTTAGTTTTCTGTCTACTGAGGAAATGCAAACAAAATCAGCTCAGCTGGTGGCATGGGAGTCAGCCCTGCAGGCAGGAGTTCATGGAACAGACCGTACTGGAAAGCAAGTCAAAACATATGGAAGCCAGGGAAGTGACCAGAGCCAGCCAACGTGGCTTCACCAAGGCCAAATCACATCTTACCAATACACTGGCCTTCTCCAACGGAGGGGCTGAGGAATGTTCATCTGATGCAGGGGAAGCAGAATGTCACATACCTCTTCTTATAGAGGAAGAGATGCAGAGACAACGTGAACACTAACAGCGATAAAGATTTAACATCATCGACTTGAATGATCCCCTGACTCCTGAGGTTGAGAACATCTTCCCAAAAGATGATGCTGATCTAGCTCTGGACAAGTGATTTGCTGCCCTTGAACTTCAGATGTTCTAAGTATAAGCCATATGGAACACTTAGATGCTTCTCCTAGCCCAAACTCAACCACATGGTGAGACTGGACCTGCTCTAGCTCCTGATTTTCCCTTGAGTTTCCTCCCTTTCCTTTTGCCCACCCGCCCATCCCCTCACCCACCACACCAGTTCACTTCATCAGTGTGATTCTCCTGCCTTTTTTCTGTCCGTCACTGTTTCGTTCCACTTGGCACCTGCTGGCTAACTTCCCCCTACGGCCTGCTAAATAAATATGTTCCCCTTTTTCTAAGATAAATCTGAAAAAGAGAATAAGAAAAAAAAAATAAAATCAAAAGAAAGTTCAGCTAGGCTATTGATCCTACTTTCCTACACTGCAAACACATATTTCAGTAAATCCAGTGCTAAATCAGTTTTGAACACGACTTCATTAATCAAGCAGTTTCCTGTCGTTCCTCGGAGAAAGGCTGTGAACTGGCACTAGCTTTTCTACAACGGATTTAATCATTCAGGAAAGGTAATTTTGGTAACAGTTTCAACATTTCTTGCAATGACATCAGCCCAGTTTATATTCCATGTCAAATCTAGTCAGCTTCCCTACCTTCAGGGTATTTTCACTCAACATCTCAGCTCTCTAAAGCATCTTACCTTTGGTTTTTTACCTTAGCTGACCAGCAATTTCTAATCCACCTTCGCCTAAGCGACAGTGAAGCTTTGCTCTATTTAGCCTCTCTGATTTTGCCTTATTTCTTTGAGTCCTCCAATTAAGGTGTTTTTCTACCTTTGCTCTGGTTGCTGTGCACAGCTGAGCGCATGTTCCTCTACCCTCAGGTGTTCCCATTTCACTCCCTGGCAAAGCGATCTCCAGCTTTATAGAGACCCTTAATGCAGAAGCATTTGCTCTTTAGCTCCAAGGGCAGTAGCTGAAATAGATGGAGACTATTTTCCAGTGCTCCTACTAAGCATTCCCAGAAACGTGTTCCATGACACTAACTACGGAAGACTTAAAAGACGACCCACCAGCAACAACTCCTACGACAGTCAGGAGCTGCATCTCTCCATTTGCAAGTCTTGTTCTCATTAACGTACCTTCGTTTCAGGCTGCCTGAGAAGGTGGAAGCCACTCAGAGTTGAGCTGCAATTGAACAAAAAAAGAAACCTCAACCTACTACCCCTTCTTTAATAGTCTGGGTCACAACAGATGTTTTCAAGAGAGCTATCACATGGTGTGTCATTTATGTTTTGATTTACAGATGATCCTGGTGGCACAGTTCTGTTGACGTTACCTTCAGTTATTCCTGCGCAATACTGAAGTTCAGTGAAGCCTAATCCAAGGGAAAAGAAAACAATCCAGGACTTCAAAGCTTTTTTACTGGTGTGATGAAATGCAATATCCACCTTTTGCTCACTCTAGATCATTACAATCCATCAAGCAACACAGGCAAAAAGCAAGAGAGACAAATACTTGGAAAGGAATAATGCCTTATTACAGAAGTGGAAAGATTTCCACTGCCTGTTCCTTTGTCCTTTCTAGAAATATGTCTTTCAGTCCTGACACGATGTGTTTATACTGCCAGCCATCTGAACAATGTGGTCCTGGCTACAACAGAAAGACACAGACACAGGTATTATGAGAAAGGCTGTAGTGCTACCAGAGAAGTCCCACGAAGTACTGAAGTAGATCAAAGCCTACTGTAACTCTTAGACCTGCATGGGGCTTTGGTTGGTTGGTTTTATTTACTGCTTTTCTGTGACCATTACCCAATAACTTATCTTTGCAACATTTTTAGCACGGCAGAGGGTGCAGAAATGATGCAAGGTGTTAACCAATGTATGTTCAAGCCTGATTTTTTTTCTCCCAGCCTCAACTCTAAAGCATTTAACAAAGAACCTCCGAACATAAAGGATGTTTATGTTTCCCAGTCATAGGGATGACTGGGAAAAGAGAAAAGCCCCAGTGAAACGAAGCCTGAAGTCAAGGAAATAGTAGGCCAGGATTTTATCTCTTGTGTAGCAAAATCACTTCATTAATGGCAATGGATTATGCCTGTTCCTTTCACCCAGTACTAGGCTCAGTATTATATATATATTATTATATATATATATATTAGATATTAGATATATGATCTAGAGTTCAGTATTAGTCTCAAAAGCAGATGTTTTCCCCTCTAGCTCAGTAGAGAAAATGAACTCCCTTTCCTGTGTCTGGATAGATAATGTAAAATTCTGTAATGGATAAAAGTTTAATGGCTAAGAAAATTTAGACAAATGATGCAATAAAGACAAGCTGCTCCATTCTTCTTCTGGTGGTAGTACCACTCTCTGCAAGCCATCCCCTAGCTGCTGAGCGAGCAGCTAGATCAGCAGTATCAAACTAGGACAGAGGGATTCACTCTTAAAACTTTTCTGAACAAGCTCGCGTGTAATTAAGCATAAATTATTTCTTTGGTCAAAGTTAACGCTCAGTGAAAACTAAAAACATTCCAGCTTCTACAAACCTGGAGGTAAGCTTCACGGGGTCAAGAGCAGGAGATTGCCTTGACAAAGAGGAGTGTCAGTGTTGGATAGAAGGTCTAGTCCTCCTCACTCTCTTTAAAACAGACAGCTAAGGGAATGGAGTGAAGGAAACCGGGTTTGGGGAGGGGGTTCTACCTCAGTGGCAGGTTAGGGTGTCCCTTCACCAGCTTGCAATTCCTTCCACTGTAATTAATGCTGTAATAAAATCACAACTGTCTCCCCTTGTCTTTCATGACAGGGCCTGAGTCCCTGGTGGTTTCATACGCTTCTGAGTTTCTTTTACATCTCTCCCTAAAAAAAGGAACAAAACCCCCACTTAATATCCAGCCACTATTTATTTACTTGCTGGTGCCTCGGGAGAGCACACTTTTTTTTGCCATCTCTTTCTGATTCCCTCAGGCAGGCTGGCAAATGGGAAGTCCAAACGCAGAGAGCAAAGGTCAATGAAACATCTGCTTTCCCGGTCTCGTTATTACCAGTATGCTCTTTTCCAGCCTCTGTCGCTCCGGAAATCTTTCAAGCATATAATGGGTAAAGTTCCCTCATATCTGAACCTTCAGCTCCAGCTGACACTTCAGCAATTTGTTTCCCATAGCAACTCGTCCAGGGCTTCTTGACCTTGCTGGAATGGCCAACGCGGCCACTCTTACCTCGGCCGCCAGGAAACCGTGACGAGCGGGGCTGCTTTACAGCTTCCATTTGTGTTTGGTGACTTTATGTTAGCAACCCCGGTTAGCTCAGCTGCAGCACCAGCACCCCACGGCAAGAGCTTCCTCCCAGATGTCTTGGTTTTAAACCCAGAGAGACTTCAGCGGCTTGTGGCAAGAGGTTGGTGTAAAATCACGCGCAGCGCTGGGAGCAGCAGCCTTGCCTGAGAGCAAGTGGGATGTTGCCGTCCATTCAAACACCTCCGATGAACTCGCAGAGCAGTGCTGTTTACTTCTCAGAGACAAGAGCTGAGCGGTTCCACCAGCGACACTTGAATGTACGTAGTTCTGAAGATGCCTACAGTGCTAAGTCAGGGGGATGAAGTTCACATTCTCTGCGACTCCTTCAGAAGAGTCAGGTTTCCAGCAAGGTCCCTGACGGGGATTTGCATTGATACTGAAGGTGTGAAGCAACTGCTCGCTCGGTTACATAATTCTGCAAGGAATTGGTAGGGGATAAAATGTGTCTGAATGTCCTAGAGGCAGGGGAAAGAGAAAAGGATGAATGGTCGACTCAAGGACACAGTGAAAATCAGTAACAGCAAAAAAAATCCCAGCTCCTAACTCTTGCTTGAATGTCTTGACAACCTTACTGTACTGCTCCTCCATCACTCTCCTTCATCCAAAACAGTACACGTGATGTACTGATTCATCAAGGGTATTAATTATCTTGGGTCTGAACAGAGCACATCCTGGAGTTTCCTAACAGAAATCCCATTCTAGCAAAGGAGGCCACTTTTGCTTTGGCCTTTATTTTGTATTACACACCCCTGACCTGATTACTATCAGCTCCCCCTTAAGATTGACTCTATAAGAGAACAGAATTCTTTTTTCTGGAGCCACAAGGCTACCCAGGTGGAGGGAGAGGTGTTGTCTTTCACGCTCACAGCAAATCTTACAGCACTGCAAGCTTTACTGGTCCCCTGCTCTGTCACAAAAGGGTGCCCATGGAACATATGCATAAGTTCTGAAAAGCACCATGGCATTTAGACAGTTCAAGAGGGTGCAGGTGAGAATTAAACAAACATCAGCTGTAAGCAGCTTCTCAGCTTTTCGTGCAGGTCGCAGATTGGCCCGTGGTGTACAGAAAAGGCCATTGTTGCTCTTTAATCTCCTTTCAGCGCAGGGAGCTACTGTTCTCTCTGCAGCACTGATAACACATAAATTGCTTATCCTCCACAGCGGCCTTCACCTGACCACCAACTGCACTCCTCTTGCCAGGCTCCTGATAAGCTCTTCCCACTACTTTTTCAGTCTGTGTCATGTTTAGCTTGAGGGAATTCTGCGGCCCCGTACAAAAGTAGAATTAAAAAGGTCCTTTTTTTCCTTTTCCTTTTTTTTTTCTTTTTTGTTCCCCCCCCTTCTTCTTCTGCTTTTCTGTGATGAAAATACACTGGGGGAGGGAAGGAAAATACGGTGATGGTGCGAGCAGGCCAAGTAAAACTCCAGTTCCAAATCCCACTGAGAGGTTTCACGCGTGCTGTGAAATAATGAGAGGGCAGAAGGAGGTGGCCAGGTTCTCAGCAGCGTGCCATGGCCATTTCTCAAAGTCTGCCCCAAGAAGTAACGTGTCAATAGCTAATATTTAACTTCCTGGAATTAAAGCAAGCCTCTTCTCTCTCTCCACACCCCCTCCGAGCTAGATCACAGACATCCTCACCTTCAGTGCTGTGCAGCCACCTTATCCTCCAAACAAAAGCTGTGCGAAGACACGTCACAAAAGGTACTCCGAAAAATCAATGAGAAATTAAAACTAGTGAGATAATTTATGAAGAACAAAGAGAATTAAAAGGTGATACAGAAAGCTGTGGGAAAGCAAGCCAAACAATACTTCAGGGTTTTGTCATTTACTGTGTAAGAAAAAGCTGTAAGAAAATCTCATAGGTATACACTGAATAAATGAAAATATTTGGAACTTGGGGTTTTTTCTCCCCCGATGTGACTAAAGAAGTCACTGGAGTGTAAAAAAGTTACACTGTTTTTACTTAGTAAAACTTAATCCCAGTAAAATCTTGCCAGGCACGTTTGGTTTACTCGGACTGACACAACTCCTGTGGGTCCCTTAGTACTGAGTATTCCTTAACGTTAGGCATTCCACCTCCGCCGTGTGACGAGCGCTCGGTGCCAGTCATTAAGGGCTCTGCTGAATCAGACGATCTCTTCAGAACTCCGCTGCTGCACAGAAGGGACCTAACTTCACCCTCCCCAGGCTTACTCCCCCCTCTCTTTCTGAAGCTTTTTATCTGGCGGACGGGATCAGCGAGGCAGAGGCAGGAGCTCTCTCCCTCTCCTGCCCAGCAGCGCAAAGAGTTGAAGGACAAGGCGAAGAACTGATTCTAGGAACGGCTCAGCTGCCTTCCTAAGATAAAAAGCAAAGACAAAGTGGAACCTCGGTGGGGTGGTTGTCAGGGCCAGGCAAAGCCGCATCAGAGCTCCTCGCTATTCCCAGAGCTCTGCGCTCTCCGCTTTCCACCCCTGCGATGCCTGCCAGGGGGTGCCGAGGGGCTGACTCCGAGCGAAGGAGAAGGATGGGGGCTCCTCACCCCAGCAGCCATGGGGGCTGTACAAAGCCTTCTGGAGATGATTCATCCTGACACCTATCTTAGCCTGCTGATAATGTTTTTCCACAGATGTCCCAAGCACTTTACCAAGTGCCAATCTTGTTCCTCGAGAAGACTTCAAATAAACTTTGTAAGAAAAAAAAAAGTTACTTTGGTTTCTAGGGAAGTATGACAAGGTCTGGGCAGAGCTATCCTGTCACCTCGACGTGGACAGGGCACGACTGGAGCAAGCGTGCACGTGTACGCCTGTGTCCAGACAAGCAGATGGGAGGGAGTAGGAAACTCTGCTGTCTCTGTCCCTCGGGGGTCAGACTGAGCTATCCCAGGACAACGGGGTGTAAAGCTGAGGGAATCAGGAGGATCAAGTGCTGCTCGGCTCAGCTCTTCTTGTAACTTCTTCCTGGCCTCTTCACCGGCCAGCACCCGAGGAGGACTCTGTCCTTTCTGTTCTGCCTTTGATCCTGGTCTGTGTGTTCCTGAACCCAGCTCCCATCTGCTGCTGGGCCCAGTCTGAGGCTCTCCCAGTGCTGCTCCACAGCATCAGTGGTGAACGTGACGTAATTGCCACCAGGGCTTCCATACTGGTTTTGTATGTATGTGTATCTATTCCATTATTATTATTACTTTCATTCAAGCTGTCCCAGTTCCCTTCTCTACTGGCTGAGTTTCTCTCCCTCATTCCCTTTCTCTTCCCTTCTGGGGAGGGAGGGGGGATAACAGAGAGCAGCTGTTCCAGGTCTAAGGGGCTACCCTGACCCCCAAACCATCACACCCTCACTTCATGTTTGTCACTCATTAAGAACACACCCATGCCAGCTCAGTCTGCCAAGCAGATTTTAGCTGCAGTAAAGCCATTACAGGTGCTGCCTGAAATAACCCCTTTGGCAGCATCCAGTCGTACAACCGCACGCTGATTTGCCAACGTACAGAGTGCAAAGGTAACCCCATCACAAGCATCACGACGACGCCTTTAAACCCAGGTGACTTCGGTCAAAATACCTTCACTGGATTTCCCAACAAGAAGATTGCTTGGATCAGAACAGACTCCCTAGTTTTGGGCTGAAATACTTTTAAAACTAGGGTTTAAAATCAGAGACGCGGGCTGTGGAAATTTCTAGGCCAGACTTAGGAAAAGGCAATGGACAGCTCTAAGAGTCATAATAGTTTCCAGTAGTTCTTTTAGACAAATCAAGCTCCAAAAAATGCTTTCAAAGTTTTTTGGTGTTTTTACGTGCCGAATAACTGCCAATTTTTAATTTTTTAAATAAAATAGTTTGAAGTGATTTTGACTTCAGTTTAAAACAGCCCTGGAGATGTGGTTGGTGCCCCAAGCCTATCAGCACTTAAGAGGTATTTGGACAATGCCCTTAATAACATCCCTTAACTTTTGGTCAGCCCTGAAGTGGTCAGGCAGCTGGATTAGATGACTGTTGTAGGTCCCTTCCAATTGAATTGTTCTTCTATTCCATTCCTATTTTCTATTCTACTTTATTCTCCACTATGAATTGACTCCGTGAAATTGCCAGGAACGTCCATTTCTATAGACCAATTAATTCACAAAATTCTACCAAGTTCCTTAACACCATTTATTTCAGAACACTGGCCTTTATGGAGTGATATCTTCATGATTCAGCAGTGTCAGAATATTAAATAACTCTCTCATCACATGTCTTTCTACCAGAAAAGTGTCCAGGAGTTTATGTATGCACCCTGTTCTGGGGTGTTCTTGAGATAGCTCCTGCTTGTTCCAAAAGGCACTGGAACATCCATTTAGTTCTCATTTTGTGATTATATCAGAGAGATAGAAAAAAAAAAGTCTTACTTATGCTAAGCACTTTTGTTGATGACACGCAGGTTGCTATAAAATCTGGAAAGTCAGATCAATTTTATGAGCAATTAAATGGGGTCTGTCCAAAGGTAATTAATTTTATGGTAGAGGTTGAGCAAGGTGATGCTATAATATTCTTATATCTCAGATGACAGGAGGAAGAGTTAGTTCACTGGCTATTAAATGTTTCCAAATGTTCACGTTCCATGTAATTATTTATATTTCAGGTCTGTTTACTGTTTTGTTATTAAGGAAGTTCTCTTCTGGATGGTTAAGTGTGCACTTTATGCATGCTCTAATGGATATTATCTATACCCAGGTCTTTCTGAAGACTGGCTATTCACAAAGTAGACAGTGGCTATCTTCTGCTCATTTGCAATGGGACCAACATTTAGAAGTTTATCCTGCCAGGCCCATTCCTCTGCAAAGAGCCAACTCAACTCCTTCCTTGGTGGGGACCCCCTTTATCCACTAGTCAAGGGTGCACTGTGGTCACTCTACCTGGTGGAGAGGGGAAGGCCACGACAAAACCAGGCTAAGGGTCTAGACCCCAGGCTCCAGTTGATCACTGGGAGATGTGGTTTAACCACTGAGGAATCAAACTACTCTGGCACATCCTGGTTTTGTCAGCTTTCTGTCAGGGAGGCTGCACCTACCCCAGATCCATAGCTGGTTTTCTTAACGACTGAATATGGGCAAGGTGAGGATGTAATTAATTCCTCTCACAAAACATCACTGGTATTCTGCAATACTGGAGAAGTTCTGCAAAGGCAGAATTCAAAAATGAATAAAAATCTATCTGAAAAAGATCAGGGAAATGAAATCCAGGAGTGTTTTCTTGCAGCCTTACTGCCAGCATCAGGACTCACTTAAGAAAATCTCAAGAACTTGCAGTATGCAATTGTGAAGAAATACATCTACTCAAAAAAATCTTTATCACTCATTGTCTCTCTTCAAGAAACTAAGCTATGCTAGATGTTGGCATCTGGGTAGTCCCAGCAGCCATTTAAGTGTCCACATTCCTTTGAGAATGTTGTCAAATTGGGTTTCTTGAATGGATTTTTCTCCAGAAAAACCAAGAAACAACAAACCAAACAAATGTAAATGACTGTTACGTGAAAAAAAAAAAATGCATTTCTTATTATTAGTTCTGGCAAAATGTGTGAAAGTGCCTTGTAGGCTCATGTACTGTCCTTTATTCTTTGTAACATGGGTCAGGGAAAATAGATGTTCTTAATCCAAATTCATTCAATTTTTCATTTTAATGGGTTGACTCATTTATTTGCTTGACACTCTCATAAGCTTTTTCTTGGCTTTCTCTGAGGGGTTTTTCTGTCCTTTATTAATCCTGTTGATTTTCTTTAATCCCTTCTTGTTTTGAATTGTCCTTCTGGAGAAATATTTCATGAATGCCACATAGTATGGTAGAAGAGATCATACAGAATTAGGCACTTTGCAGCATACAGACAGGGACTATAATATGAGCTGAAAAATCTCATTCTTTGTGCATTCTAATATTATGCTTGAATTTTTACTACAGAGGTCTTCTGAGATGCCTGTGTCTCTTTATTCATCTACTGCCGTTAGTCTTAAATGCTGCAGGGTTTGACAAGTGATTTGAGGGTTCCTTAGGCTTTTTTATTTATTTTTTTTCCAGCACAGAATTTCATTTGCCATTAAATAACTCATTTATGTAAGATGAAGTCCCTCTGAAGCTCATCAACAGGCTCTTTGTCCTTGACTAAGGCTGGAAGAATAATTAATATTTTGGTCTGGCTGCCAAACAAAAGCTGATTAGCATTTAAACAAGTATATAAATGTTTCATTGTTTCTTCCCAAAATGAAAACCTAGGATGAGCAGTTTACTGTGCTTGACAACACTCTCGCTGAACCTCAAATTAAATACTCTGGTGCTCACATAGTTTGAGGAGTCAAATCAATAAAGCCTTAGCTACTTGAAACTGCTACAAGAGGCGACAGCCTCATCACTCTCCAACAGCCCAGTGGATCGAGTCCCCATCCAAGACAGGGAGAAGCCTTTGTGCCTACAGACTGAGTTGGCTCTACCCATCTGGTTGCAAGGCAGGCCAAGATAATCTTAGCACAGATCTGAATTCTCCTGTGGATGCTGTTTCTAGTGTTCTTTTCAAGCTCCTAGGAGGAGAATTTCAATCTGCTGCAGTCTGGTAGCTGCAATGCAGACACCAAAGCACGCTTCCTAACTCAGGACAGGGTGGTGTCCATGGAGGTGTCACCCTTCAGCTTTCAGCAGTCCACATTTTTGCTGAGATACACTTGAAACCCTAGGGTTGGAGTATTCAGATGATTGCATTTTCTGTAAAGGAATTAGACTAATTTGAGTATTCATCTCTTTATGGCATGTTCCAGCTACTGGTTATTGGAAGGAAGAGTTGCCAACTGTTTGACAGTCTAGTTCTTCAGATGTCTTTTCCAGACTCATCTTGTCTACGTTTGACATTGCAATTGTGGAAAAAAAACCCCAAGAAACAGTTTTGCTAAAACAACTGTTCTTGTCAGGTATTCCCCTGTATTTTTTTCTTCTACCATCCTACCACCTTCACCCTTTTCTAGATCATCACTTACCATGTCTGATTATGATTACTAAATAGATTAAGCTCTACAAAACTCAGGGAAGTTCACTGTTAGCTCCTTGCATACTGAAAAATTGCTATTTAATCCCATTCCCCCCCCCCCTTTGATTCAGTTGTTCGCTTCAGCCCCATGTCCCACCTTCTTACCTATGTTAAACTGTCATGTAGCAGATCTTGGCAAAAGTATTCTGTAAATCTCAATTATTTCTCTTTACTTCTTAAGAAAAATTATTCTTCTGCCACATAAAATGAAGTCCATAAAAGGCTGCAAACCTTTGGTCAACTCAAGTCTAATTGAAGAGGTATTTCAAGTAAAGAGGCAAAATTGCTCTGCGCTGAAGGAGAAAGGGCTGTTCATTTTCACACCTGGGTTTCTACGGGCTATCCAGCTCTCTGCAGGAAGTTTATCCCATTCTGAAAAATGCTAGTAAACCTTTAAGAACTCTGATAGTTATTTGCTTGTCTTTTTCAAAGGCAAATGGTGGCAGTTTATACACAACAGTTTACCCAGTGTATAAAAAAGAAGCCTATACACAACGGTTCAGAGGCAGATCGCTTCTGCCAATGACTGCAACGAGGTCAGAAGGGTTATCTGCAAATGGGAAAGAGTTGTTATGGGACCAAGATGGAAGGTGGTGAGGATGGTTCTTTTTCTTTCAAGACAGATGTCCTGGGAAAGCTCAGAGTGCTTCTAAAATAAGGTATTTTCAGAGTGTATCAAATATACACTGAAAAGCTTGAGATGTTCATAAGGTGCTAGCTGTCACTTTCCACTTAGAAGAGCAGTCTGAGTGCTCTGTGAAGTGCTTTGCTCTTGGAATGCAGTGGTTAGAGCAATGACCCCAGGGTAGGAGACATCCACCTTCCACCTCCTCCTCTGTTAGATCTCCCTCAGCTCCAAGGAATACTCAGTGGTGGTGCTGGGGGGAGGACGAACCCTGCATTTCCCATCATGATTCTTCCTGGCCGAGCGTCCAAAAGGCTGAATCACTGGACCTTACATCCACTGCAACCACAACACAGCTCATCTCGCTCCCAAATCACAGTAAGAATC
>WTSP01006853.1:0-13624 GCA_025331215.1 Actenoides lindsayi | reverse complement strand
GGTTGAGGCCCCATCCCTGGAGATATTCAAGGTGAGGTTGGACAAGGCTCTGAGCAGCCTGGTCTAGTTGAGGGTGTTCCTGCTCAGTGCAGGGGGGCTGAACTAGATGACCTTCAGATGTCCCTTCCAGCCCTAGCCATTCTGTGATTCTATGACTTGCTCTGCTTATTCAAAAAAGGGATTTAGAAGCTTTAACAGCTGATTGTTTTCCAACCATGGAATTTTATGTCCATTTTTGTGTGGTGTTGCCTCAGTAGAAGGAATTTTTTCCTGTTATCTCCTAACATATTTTAAGTTATTTTTAAACACATTTTTACAGAAAAATAATACATTGGTATTTCAAAGAAAATCCAAAAAAGAGAAATAACTAGGTAACTGTACTATAGGAAAAGATTGGTGAGTTAGAATGAACAACAAAGAGGATCATAGTGAAAAATTTGCTGTCAAATTCTTTTTTTGTTTTTGAGGGAAATTTTATTTTTAAATGGCAGTATATATTCTGTGTTGCTAATGCAGTTATAAAGCTGATGTATTTTAAATAAGATTCTTAGTTCTATACAATCCTGAATTGGAATATTTTAGCAGAAGAAGATGAATTTGTTTTGCTTTAAACATGAAATGTATTTTATATATTTTGTGTAATGCAAGTCAGGAAAAATAAGAAAATAAAATATTATCTGTAGTTGAGGAGATTTTGTCAAAGCTTCATTCAGGATGAAACTCAGGTCAGTGAAGCACTGCTTCAGGGCTTACAAGGTTCTGGAACACTTTCTCTATATCATAAAATAATGAAGGCAGGGAGTAGTCTCTACAGTTACCTAGTTCAATCAGTTGCTTAAAGCAGATCTAACTTCAGAATTACATCAGGTTGCACAGGGTCTTGTTTGGTTGAATTACGAGCATCCCCCAAGATAGAGGTCGAGTGTCAGAAACTGTGCAAGGTCTCTTTAGACAATATGATCCAGTGCTTAATCTGTGTCATTGTGAAAATTACTGAGTTTAAAAGCAAGTTTTATAGAAGTCCTTCTGCAGCGTAGATTATTTTATCTTAGAGCAGCAATGAGGATGAACTAGACTGTCTCTTTTGAATCTGTATGTCTATGATTTTTGTGGTAAACAATTCTGTAAATAATACCTTTTCTACTTTTAATTGCAGCAGGAAAAAAGTCAAGAAATCTCAAGAAATAAAGGTAAGTGCTGATTACTTTCAAAATGTGGAGTTTCTTGTAATTATCACAAATCTAACATCCATTGTTGGTAAAAAAATATCAAGATGGATTGTTTTCTGAGTATTTTGCTATTTAAAAAGACAAAAATATATCCAGGAAAGAGGGATGAAATGTGGAGAGTAAATTCCTAAACTGCTATTTTTGGCATTGTGCTTGAGATGAACAAAGCTCACTGCTGTACTCTGGATGGGATGGGATGCAGTTTCTCGCTAAGCTTGTGTCCTTGACTATGGATGCTTATTATACTTCAATGAAATATAAGTACTGTCACTTTAGCTTCTCCCTTTCTGTTCAGTAAATCTGTAACTGGATGCGATTCCAATCTATGCACAAATTAATCATATCCTTAGTACACTGCCTTGCAAAACTACTGTCATCTTGTGGGTTTTGCATAGAATATTTTTATACTTTCACCGCACCTTTGGAAAACTAAATTGTGGATTTCATGCTTCTTTCTAATATAAAGCCTGTTAAGAGACAGAACACCTAAATCTCTCAGTTAAAAATTTGATAAGCAAGCAATGAAAGACAAAATTACTAATAGAGGCAAAGATTGTTCTCTTGGTATTTTAGTTGCTTGTAGAGGTATGTCATGAGGTACTTTAAAAAGGAAAACAAAGGGAAGATAGAAGAAGAAAGAACACTAGTTAAAGGTTACAAAGAGAGGAGGGAATTAAGTGACAAACTCGCCTATATCTTTTTTATTTCATTAGGAAGCAGTGCTTAATCGCATCACCTAAATTGGCTGCCCTTAATTCAGTTACTTGTGTATCACAGTAGTCGTTAATCTCAGTTGCCTTGCTTTCCCTCACATGAAGACCATACATGGGCATATAAAAACAATCTTATGGTTGCTTGGAGTTGTGTCAGGACAGTTACATTGCTCAGGATTGTGTAATAATTTACATCATTTTAAAGGTCTATGGTCCCTCATTAGAAGAGTTTGCATGGTAAAATAAAAAGAAACACCTCTTCAGTTTCAAGCAGGTTGTGATTTATAATTTTCTCAGGTAATACAATATAATAATCTCTAGATTTAGTGAGTGTATCTATGATATTGTGTTCAAAAACCTTTCCTATCTTGTAACTTAGCATAAATTATATAAAATTCTGTGAAAGCTCAGATGATATTACAGTAATTAGATATTAGTGAATACTTAGTTTTGGAGAAATTACAAACTTTAAGCCTCTATCTACAAGGAAGGATCCTGAAATTGGCCATTCCTTGTGGATTTTTATGCTTTGTTTCTATTATATTATGCTGTTTTACACTCCCCCTCCCATCCTTCACCCTGCCCTGTTGCCAGGTGAGTGGTCATTATGAGTGGTATATATATGAGGAACAAGTAAAAGTAGGAACAAAATAATGAGTTAACTAGGAGTGGCCATCATATTAATTAGCTCTTAGTTTAGTTAACTAAGCACAGAAACAATTTTCAAAGGCATATAAAATATTGTCCACAAATACAGCCAAAGGAAAGCATTAAACTGTACTTGAAGGGAAGTATCCATTATCTCCAAATAGGCATTGAAACTTGTGCTCAGTTACACAAAATCTGTTGTGATTATGTCCGTAACATCTCTTGAAGGAAGTTTTTATCTGCTAAACTTTCTGCATGCTGTGTATGTGTCTGCCTAAACTGTTTCAGTGACCTGAAAGAATACTCATGCACAGAGTAGGCTTTGGAATGTGTATATACAGATATGCTTCATTGCTTTTTCTTTTTGGTCTTCTTTTTTTCATATTCTTTATGTTTCTTATTTGTTTTCATGTGTTCTTTTTCCATGTCATTGCAAAATTTCAGAAAGATATTTTTACTTCACTTATAACTTATGGTGTAAATGATGCTAAAAGTGTTTCTCCTTAAACTACTTGTTGGTTTGGATGAAACAGGTCTAAATCAATGTTTCAGCGTAACCTTTTCTGTGTTGCCAATGAGCAACTACCTTTCACATGCAGTATCTATATATGCTGTGCTCTGCACATCTTCTTGTGGGATAGGTAAATTATTCCCAGGTTCTCAGGACAGGGTTCTAGCAGTATTCCTTACATGCTCAGCATCTGGCAGCTACTGTATATGGTAAAAGGACAATTTTTTTTCTGTCGTTCCTTAAATGTTCTGAAACTCTCAGAACCAATGTTGTCCTCTTAATTCAGAGGACAATTGCAGCTCATATTAAACATTGCTACCAAAGGAAACTGGAGTCTCTGATGTGCCTCATAGCTTTCATTGATACCAGCATTTTAGTATCTAATTTTTATCAAAAATTTCTTTAAGACTGAATTTTTATAAAAGGTTATTGTACCAGAATTAGTCTCAAATGCCTTTTGACTTCATCAGGACCAAGACATTAGTAACAAGCACCATTCTATGTCTTTTAATATAAATGCCTAATAATTTTTCATTTTACTTCATTTATTGCTATAAAGGAAATCTAATTCATATTAATATTTCTAGTAATGATGTTGTTATTGTTTTGTAGTGTTTGTTTTTCTCTCCTGATACTTTTCTGACCCACTATTTTTTCCTATCTGTTACTTCTACTGCCAGATGCTAAGTCAGTCACACCAAAATAGAAGTCAATACTCAAACATGCCCTGTTCGAACACTAATCCCATCTCTCTCTGATCTGTAGAGTTTGACAAAAAAGCAACACTTTTATGTAAAATAATACCATAATATTTTACAATTTTAGTGTACGCTGGAAAATTTCCTTATAATGCTGAGAATTTTTTTATGCATGAAAATGATTATCACCAGTGCAAAATACAAATTAAATTAGTTTCATAACACATTTAATATGAAATAAATAACAAGGCAAACAATCACCAACTAAAACCTTGTTAAATTTTACATATGGGTTTGGAAACCTTCCATACATCTTTTTACAGTGTTAACTCCTTCAGACAAATTAATATTTTATTTCAAACCTATAGTGGATGATAAAATAGATATTTTTGCAAGGAATTGGAAATAAGTTTGCCAGTATCAGAAATTTTGTTCTATTTAAGCAATGTGCTATTTATTTATTTTTTTTCCAGATTACATTTAACTTTGGTGAATTTCAGATGCTTTAAATAAAGTACATTATAAGTTTTAAAGTGGAAATTGTTTCTGAAAACAGTTTTCTGGAAAGCTTTTATTTCTGAGGAACCAGAAGTTTAAGTATCAACTATTTATCAAACTTCAAAGTCATCTCAATTCCTTTGCTCAGAAAAAGCCTGAACACAGGAAAGAATTAGTGACAAAATATTTCAGTTAACTGATAATGTTTCAGATGATGAGTTCTAAACTCAGGCACGGATATTTTGAATTATGGTACAATTTTTTTTATTTTTATTTTTTAAGAACTAAAATTAACTTCCGTATAGAAAAGCAGGGTGTAATATATATGTTTCTCAAAAAACACCAACAACAGAACTAGAGAAAATCTACCAGAATGAAAAAGCTAAAAACACACTTTTGAATTTAAGATGAGAATAAGGTGGTAATTTTGCTAAAATTGTACAATGAAATGATGCTCTACAAAACTTGTGTAAGTTTGGCTATTTAATTTAGCAACTTAAAGGACAATTACTCAAATATAATAAAAATTGCTCCAGTTAAAATTTGGAAAACATATACTTTTCATAGCATTTGCAAAATGTGTATGCAAATAATTTTAATGATATTAACTTGAATACTTTTGCCTTAGTTAAGTACACTTTAGAGACTGACTGTATAGTATACTGTTAATTTTTTTGCTAGCTACTATTAATACTATTAACACCAAAAACAGGAGAATATTGACTAACAGTATTTTAATTGCAATCTGAGTTTCTAATTGTATTCAACCTCTCTCATTTTATGCTTACATTAATCTGAATATGATATCATGGATCAGTTTCAAAAATTTAGTTCTCTATTACTATAAGCATATTGCTTGGACTTTTCTAATATCATTAACAAACATCTGTTACTTTTGTGATCTTTAGCTACCAAAATATCATATGGTCATCACTTGCATATCTTACTCGCTTTTTACTCCTTAAAAAGTTAGCATACCTGCACAACACTTGTGGTTTTGTCTGGGTTTCCAGATTGGTGTTGTAGTCTTTTTCTATACAATGATAAATGTAAGACCAGAACAAGTGAGAAAAGTTAAGATTATTCAAAACTGTAAGTATTTAAGAGACAAAAACAATGAGGCCTTAATTAAAGCCATAACTTTTTAAAGTAAAAACCTGAGATACTCTCAAATGCCATCAGGGAGCACATTGTTATATCTATCCTGCAATATGACTGGCTGTTATTTTTGATAATGGACAAAGCTGTGTATGTTCTGATGCAGAATACATGGCATCAGCATCTTATGTCATGTTAAGCCAATTAAATATGGCAAAAAAATGCACTTCATTCTTTTTGTAATGTATTCAATGTGACTCATTATGTCTGCTCAATCAAGTTACTCTAAATTTGTTTTTAACAGATTTGTATTATGTGAGTGTAGTTAGAATCTGAACTGCAATCCTCCCAGAAATGAATTGATTAATGTTTTAATTTGTTACACTGTAGTAACCCTTATCTGGTAAAGCTGTACATATCAGAAAAAATGTAGTAGTTTAAAGAATATACATAACAGCAGGCAGGTTAGTAAACATTTGACTGTGTTGTTTTCATTGGAATGCAGCTGCTAAATAATCTGACCTACAGTGGTCTTTGTCCTGAATGTTTTTATTTTGTTGTTATGTTCCAATTTACCTGAGTGATAGACTTTTAAGAGGTGGTGCAAGTATAGTTTGGATTAAGTGTGCCAAATACTATCACCTTTATCCTAGTCCATTCTCCTCCAAAGCCTAGCCAACTGAAACTCAGGTCTCATCTGTTGATTAAGAACTGCCATAAGAAATGCAGCTCTGTCTTCCACCTGAACAATTCTCCATTCATTTCCATTTCCATGCTTTTACAAGAGACCCACAGAAATAATTTTATTAACTGAATTTTGTGGGGATTTATTTATTTGTTACTATCTTGAAATGCCTTTAGCATGATTAACATATCTATATATTCCTTTTTTTCTAGGTTCTGAATCAGTTTAACGTCAGATTATCAAACACATTGAAAATAATTTTAATATAACAGTTAATCTTATAGTCTTGTTTTTGAAGAGACCTGAAGCTCGGTGTGAGAAAATGCAGTATGTGGGTCAGAGGGTCAGATATCAGTGCTAGGTAATAATAGCTTTTATAACAATACTATTACCCAGACTTTGAAATTATACATTAAGAGCAAGGTCTATGCTGTACTATACAGCTTTGTGAAAAGACTTTCTTATTTAAAGCATTAATTGATGAAGCTGAATTCCAGTTTTGAGATCTGTCAACACAGCATAATATTTGTACTGTTACCTAGCCAGACTTGCTGTCAGTGTAGTGCCAAGAGTGAACTTCAAGAATATGTTTGAATTACCTGCTGCTATCTTGAGGTAAATGTTATTTATGTTAGTCAAGAAAGTATTCAAGTAGTAACAAGTGAATACAGTATGGTTCAAATAGAACAGAATTACAGCATTTGCCATATTTTAAAATACAGACATATATTCCGTACCAGTGAAAAAATTGTCTGCAGTTTTAGTATGGTTGTGTCAGGGATGAACAGTATCACAGAATTTCTTGAGTGTTATGTTACAAATCACGTCCATATTTCAGCCTAGGTGTTTTTTCTAACATGTTGAATGGCTCCACATAGTTTCTAAGTTCACTTTTGATATGAACAGGTATGTATACTAAAAAAATAATAACTAGAAAATGAATGAATCTGACAAGTTTTTGTAAATTACACAAAAATTCACAGCTGTTGCTACATATTCAGGAACTGAACTGGAATAACTATATATGACTGTAATTTTTCTTGAATGCGCATGTCCATTATTTCTACCACTATTCTAGAGCTATGTGAGGAGGTCACATATATCCTGATCACCACCACTACAGAAATAGTTACTGACAGACATTACATATATAATACATATGTATATGGTAATATATATAAAATTGTAATGAAGAAAATGTGAAGACAAAAATGTTCTCCAGCTGTGTTTTACTGCATTCAAAATAGAATTAAATTCATGTGAGATGTATCTGACTTTTTAGCAGCTTTAGGAATTATACACACAAAGAATTGCTTTCTTTTAGTTTTCTTTCTTACATCAGAGAAATAGACACCTGATTTTGTTTTTCTTCTCATATGTAATATTCATGCCATTCAGAATCTTAGAGAAAAAGTAGCCTGTGTCAAAATTCCAGGCAGAGCTCTTCTGTAAAATTATATATCTATACTAACAAGCGATATAATGGTTATTTCTGTATGTAGTAGTATTGTACAGCTAACAAAAGAGATTGGTATCCTTATCAAGTTTTTGCTGGTTTTTTTTTTAATCCATCCATGTACTTCTGAAATTTAGGTTACATTCTGTTAAATTGTTAAATCTTTTTCAAAGTAGACATTTTAAACTTGACTAGAGAAAATGTGTTTGGTGGTATTCATGAAATTTCTCTCCGTAGTGCGCTAACACTGAATTTGAACAGATACAGTAGAAAAGAGATTTATGACCAGTGGGGGAGGGGAGCGGAGTCCTGAATACATATTCATTCCTATTAGCTCTACTAGCTTTAAAGGAATCACTCAAAGGATGAATGTAGCAATTCTGCTTTTTTAAATTTAAATTTATTAGTAGTCTGGATTTTAATGATGTGTGACCCACAAGTGATTTTGAATATTTTGACTAGCACTCTGAATTTATTATTTTTTTGTGTAAATTTTGTTCAAAAGTTTCCATATAAAAGTAGTTTAACTACTTTTAACACTGTTGAATTTGAACACAATTGAAAATGTTTTGGAGAGTATCTTGCAGTGTTTCTGGTCTAGGGTGAGAATAGTTAATGAGTGTGATTTTCTTTAAGTTTGTCTACTCTTTTATTATTAATAATATTGAGTTTTGCAAGGTAAAAATTCATGTGAAAAGCACTGTAATTTCATATATTTAGAATCTCCCCTGTGCTTAAGACAAGGCTGGATTTCACTTTAAAGAAGAAATATTCTGAAATGTGTGTATTTTCAATAATACTAATTTTGGTTTGCTTGTTCTAGAATGGGGTATACTAACCACTGATGGCTTTATGAAGCAATTTGAATTAGCTCTTGAGCACTGAAGATTTGCACTAAATTCAGAGACACTGACTGCAATGAGGAAGTATACAATGCAGTGTCAGTAGGCCATCTGTGTCATGTTTCTCACATGTAGTGAATATCCTTTTGATTATTGTCTCTGTTTTAGGCTCAGGGCAAGCCCACATGAAACACAGAGTAGGTTTGGCCCCCTTCCACCCTCCCTCCCAGGGGACGATAAAAAGGGGAATAAGGAAAAAAGAAAAGCCTCCCCCAAGACTGGAAGTTAAGACTATTACAAATTTAATGAATAACAGGAGAAAAACAGAAAAAGGAATATTAAGGATAGAAGGATACAGAACTGTATACAAAACCCACTCTGGGATGGTGATGGATTGTGTGGCGCACGTGCAATCAGGCCCAGCCCTGCTGAGATGCTATCACAGAAGCAGAGCTCAGGAAGGAAGAGCTCCCAGTGAACTTTTGGTCTCCTTGTTATATGGGGTGTGGCAGAGAAGGGAGGGAGTAACAGCTGCCTTCTGACTTATCAGGGTCCTAGGTTACTGCCTGTGCCCCCTATTCAGTCTGTTCACCCTTAAACCATGACAGTTATGCTAACAGGAATCTAAGAATGCAAAATGAGTCATTCCTTGTGAGGCTTAGAGCTCTATGGCTTTGGTGCATTTAGGTACACTGGTTTCACATGTTATCCACCTCTTCTGCATACGCTGCTCCTTTGCAGAACCTCACCATTCTTGTAACGACAAGCAAAGTATGATGTGTATCAGCACCATAGGTATCCTAGTTAAGTTTGGCACATAATAGCCAGTGGGTGCAGGTTATTTCACAGTACTTGTGATGTAGAAGGCAATTGTTATGATTAAAAATAACCAAATCAGAATAATAGAAAGAGCAACTTGTGTTTTGTGTTACAGACTGTTGAAGCAAGATATCTTTGTATCTTAACACCTTGAAGTTTTCCTGTTAGGATAGATTTTTAAAAAGAATAGTGTATATTAGAAACTATTATAATGCTCTTACACTAGAAACTTACATGTTATTTCTAAATAGGTATACAATGTAATAGCTAAAGAATTAATGTTAGAATTTTGTGGAAAGCAATTTTCATGATTTATTTTTATTCTTCTATGGCATAACCCTTGTTTTATCAGAAGATCTCAGTATTGTCTCAGTATAAGCTTCTGTAAAATACTCTTCTGTGATACCTCGTTACTGAACAAAAATGAGGTTATGATATTTATATCACTGAAAAAGCTATACATAGAAAAAGTGAAGTCCAGAAGGAGTACATGACATTCAGAAGCAACGGAGCACACATACTGGTATTTCAGAAATACTATTTAACTTATATTTTTAAAAAAAAAAAAATGCCTGTAAATGTCTTTTTAATTCAGGTACTGTGACATGCTTTTTTATTGTACATTTATAACACTGAAATAGCTATCAACATAACTTGTAGATCAGTTCTCTGTGCTGTTTGTAGCCTATAAAACATGTATTTTAAGAAGACTGACACCAAAACCACCACCACATTTGTATTAAACAGGAGAAATTTGCCTGCTACCATCTAAGACATAATTACTTTTTACATTCATTGTGAATTCTTTAGAATGCTACTGATTATGTATTGAGAACTTATTTTCTCATAATGGATATCTCTTGCAAGCAACTTAAGGGACAATCAGAACTTACAGAACCTTGAAAAATTAGTCTGGTAGACATGGTTTCCACTGGCTCACTTCCAGTTGTCACAACACTGTATACACTCAGATACCAGTTGAAACGCTTACAATATTCATTTTTTTCCTCACTCTTTGAATAGCAAGGGTTGATTTATTTCATTATCCATTAAGGTCATGTTCTAGTTTACTCCAAGCACTTCCTCTTGCCATTGCTTCAGACAGTAGAACATAATTAAGAGTGTCAGATCTTGTTAGCGTTTACATCATAACTGGAAACAGATTTAAAATGAAGTGCAAATTAGACTGCTAAAATGCCTGCCACTAGCAATTATGGTGGGACAGTACTAAACTTCTCTTTTTTTTCCAAAGGTCAGATTAATAAAGCTGCATGACACATTATCATAAAGGGTGGACCCAGCTGTCTGTTTTGATTATGCTTAAAAATCTAGTGTTTCTAAGGAGATGTTGCCAGGAAAATGCATCCATTTTAACTATCAATGTAAATGTTGGCAATTATTAGACTTTTTCCAAAGAGTTCCAAACCAGAAGTTTCTGTCAATCAAATATCTTTATGCTTTTCAATTTACAAATACAAAAAGTAGGGCTCTTTTATAAATTCCTTTCAATTTTTAATCCATAAATTTTAAATAGCTCCCCAAGTACCTGAAAAAGTAATTCCTTAGATGAACTGGATGCAAACTAAATCGCACAAAATATAAAAAATAGACTTACCTATATCTATTCCAACATGACTAATGAAACTTTGTGGTTTGGTTTTTTGCCCTCTTTCCCTTTTTCTTGATTCAGAAGTATTTTCAAAAAATCTGATTAAAGAAATAGTGTTATTTTTTTTTCCCAGAATATGAACAACAACAGTTTCCTGGTCTTTTATCTACATGACAAATACAAAAATATGTTAATTATCCTTACTGGGAAGGACATAGGGTTCCTTAGAAAACATGTGAAGTATCTAGTACTGATATCTAATATCATACTGATATCTGTGATATCTAGTGTCATACTGATAGCTAATATCATACTAGTACTGATATCTAATATCATACTAATAATCTAGTATCCTGATATACGAATAAGCAAAATCCCATGAGTGTTATACAAATGTACATAACTTAATATTACAGGTATTTTCTCCATTTGATGCTTAAAAGAGCTCTAGTATTTTAATTTTTTTTTTAAAAAACAAACTCCAGATTTGTTTCCAGGTAGAGAGCAATTATTTTCCCCAGAAAATTTACACTGGAACTGATCCACATGTAGGCACAATTTCTTAAAAAAATAATTTCAATACAAAGGGTCACTGCTGGGCTTTAAATGAGGTAAATTCTGTCTTCTTTTTGGATCATATAGATGTTGGCAAGCCATATATATTCCACAGATTAGAACTACAAGCAGTTTATTCAAATTAAAGATTTTAAGTAATTTAAAACAGTGTGTACATAGTTTACAGCTTAAAATTTAATTCTCTAGAGTCAAAAACTGTGTTTACATTTCATCTATTCAAATGATTAGTACAAAAAGATACAACATTTTGATTATGCAGGTGCATATATCTTTAGTAAATGAATGCAACTTTCTACCCTTTCTTCCTAATAATAAAAGTTCCGGGCATTTTTAGTGGTTTGTTAAAAATGTAAAAATGAATTGGATATTGTAACAAAGCAAACCAACCAACCAAAAGAACAAAAAACCTGGTTTTTTTGGGTTTTTAAATTTTATTTTATTTAAATCCTTCTGTAAATTACTCTAAAAAGAGATCAAGTATTTAAAGTCACTTCTAGCTTTTTTCATAGCCATGGGACACATAGCTTTCAGTTTTAGAGTCCAAAAAGGAGTGGACTTTATGAGACAGTCTGCATGAAAATAGTTTTTAGGTGGACGCTCATTTTGGATCATGTCTTTACCTGCGTATTATTCGCCATTTGACCTATGCTTCCATTCACTTGGAGGCCCTGATGAATCTTCAAGAAAGAATTGTATTTTATTAATAGTAGTAATCCCAATAGGATAAATTCCAACTGATTCTTAAAGGTGTTTTGATGTGTATGATGTATGGATAATTGTCTGAAAAATTTGTTTTACAAAATTGTAATAGTTGACAATAAAGTTTGCCAAATTTTGTTTTGCCCATATACTGAAGGGATAGCCATATGGTATCATATTTCACAAACTGTCATTCTGTGTGGCCCTGCATAGCTACAAGTGGAGGTGCTTGACTGTTTAGGCAACAGTTATTGATCAAATAGCTGTTCGTCAGCATTTCCAGCCTAGGAAACAAATACTATAGGACAGATTTTTGCCCATATTTCTGTAAGAATTTGCTTGCACAGGGATTGGTTAAAAGGTAAATCCACAATTGATAAAGTTCTGTCTGATCCTTGGTTAAATAATCTAAGAGATTTGACACAAATGATTGCACATCTAAATACCATTCTATAAGCAAGAGTGTGAGGTGTCTGTACCCAAAAGCAAAGTGTTATAGTAGGATGCTTTCTCCTCTTCATGCTTGCTAGACTTTGTAAGGTGTATTTGCTACAAATTTTTGAGTTTATAGCATTTGGTTTCCTGTCTAGACTTAGCAAAGCCTAGGCTTAGATTACTGTGCTGGCAGAATCTCAATAGAAAAATGTTAGATAATAAGGTTCAAATTACTCTCTATTTAAATTATGCATAAAGAACACAGATAAAATTGTGAATGCTGGACCACTAGCAATAATCAATCAAATCTTAATGTTGTTTTTCTCTTAAAAGACTGTAAAAATCAATGCTGTCATTGCTTGAATAGAAATACAAGAAAAAGTTTTATTGTGGTTAAAAAACAAATAAATCTGACAATATTACACCAAGCATTTTTCACAGCTTTGTAAAATCCTGCATAGAGATGATTAAATGAAGGCTCTTAGGAGGAAGGGAAGAGGAAAGAATTTAAGCAAATAGAAAAGCATACAAAAATGCCAGTTGTTCATAAGCGTCACCAAGGTTCTAATTAGTACATACTGCTTCTTTCTCATAAATTGTAAAAGCTGTAATTGTGTAGCTTTAAGAATAATTGCCCACTAAAAATGCACTACAAATGGTTAAACAAACCCCAACAAACAATAAAGCAATATTCTGGTAATACATATGTCATACAGTATCATAAAACCTAAGGACAATTCATGTATATTGTTTAAACAGAGTATTTCTAGGGAGTTTCAACATGCTTGTACATAAATATATTTAGGAATAAACTTAGAGAAATATGTGTGTATATGTTCACAGACATACATAGACATAAAATGTCAGTTGAGGGTTTACTTTTGATTATCGACTTTTTTTTTGCAAATATATCATGTGCAAATGTACCAGTGTGAAGAGTGAACCTGGGCTCCCACTTGTTCACAATGAAAAGTGGCACAGTTACTAAGCTCTTCAATATTTCAATAAAAATGAAAATTAGCTTTAAACTGTTTCTTTTTATCAGTTGGTAAATAAAATGTAATAGCATATATATTGACACTAACTGACCAATGTAGATTTTTTTTTC
>WTSP01006852.1:65123-138732 GCA_025331215.1 Actenoides lindsayi | reverse complement strand
GGTATCCCTGCTCACTGCAGGGGGGCTGGACTAGATGACCTTCGGAGGTCCCTTCCAGCCCTAGCCATTCTATGATTTTATGATTCTATAAGAATCTTCCTTATTTTTACATTTTAAATGTTCTAATGTGAATAGAGAAAATAATATAAAATACTGAGTACAGTGCTTCAGGAAAGAGAAGTGTTGTGTAACTATCATTTCAAGACCAACTTGAGTTCCCATGAGCTCTTAAGGCTACATAACAGACTTGTTGCTGGATACTTTGAGTAGTCATATAGATAGACTTAAAACTTGAGTCTCTGTGAAGAGAGATATGATGGATTTTGATGTCAAGAACATAAACAAGAACTTCCCCAGAACTCAAGGTCTTCTGTGCAATAGGGGTGTGCAGCTTTGGGCTCACAGGATTAGTGTGGTGCCCGTCTCTGCAGAAACTAGCTGCAGGAGAAAGACAGAAGCATCTCTAACTGCTGCGGGCTTATGCAATTTAAATTCCTTCAGTGAAGCGGTGACTTTTTAATTTTTTTTTAAACTGAGTTTGCTCAGATAGTACTGGTAGCAAACAGATTGGCAAGTAGCTTTGCTGGAACTCACAACAACACCTATGTACATACTGGTGCTTAACTGCGTCCCGGTGAGAGAGCTGCATACAGGCAGGTGCCCTGAGACTACAGCTAAAATCAGCGTGACACGACACCGAGCTAACAGCAAAGCTTTTTCTGTATTCAGGAAGAGCCATCTCTCTGTACCCTTTAAAAGTGATTTCCTTCACTCTAGCTGTCGAACCTCTGCTATAGTTTATTGGCATTGGAGGAAGTATCTCCATTTACAAATGTGAATCCAGGATTCACACCAGGGATATAACGGTGGACAGGTGATGGGTTGCAATACATCTGTACACCAGAATTTAAAGAAAGGTGCCAGAGTCAAAAGAAAAGTAGCATGTCCCATGAATAGTTAAGAGTTTTTAGTTCTTTTTCCATAGATTGCTCTAAGTGTGGCACATTACTGTATGCTGATTCTTGAAATCTCATAAAATTGAATACTATCTTTCTTCCCTGCATCTGTTTGGGACATGATTTTTATTGCTTCTCTTACAACCCTCTGTAGAAGTCAATGTTCCTTACACTTGTAAAGCAGCTTGAAATCACCACCTTTAAATCCTTTATACAGTAATCCCTAGTTCCAGCATTTTGTAAAATACCAACTGTTATTAGCATGCTGCAGTTAAAGCACACAAAGTAGTGCTGAAGGGGAAGATGCGTGTGTCTGGCCTGCATGAAATAGAAATGTGAGAATGCAGGTCCATTCTGTATTGCCCTGAGTATAAAGCTTTTTGAGCAGTTCCCTGCCCCAAATGAATTTACTTTTTCTCTTTACTCAACTGTGATTTACTGTTCCCCCATCTGTGCTCATTTATCTGTTTGCCAATCCAAATCTTAACTCTCATTGGTTAATTGAGTATAGAATATTAAAAAAAAAAAAAAGAAAGAAGGAAAGAGGTAGGGTTTGTGTGGTTTTTTTCCCTCCTGAAATGGTTTTAGAGTCTCACAAGCAACTGCATAGACACAACCATGTGTGTAGGATAGCAGCAAACTGCCAGATTACCTAGTTATGCACTAAAAGGGTGGGAACCTTACAAAATATCTTTGCCACAGGGAAATTGTAGCAATCAGCTTAGATTGTACTTGGTGAAGCAGTCTCCCTAAAAGAAGTTCCAGTGCTCGTTGTCCAATTCCTGTGTTCCCTGTATAATTCATGTATATGTTTTGAAGAGCCTTCAGAGGAAGCTCAGATCTGCAGGTGTCTAAACTTGAATGGACAAACCCCCTTCTTGCTTGCTTCGGGGTTTTTAGGAATTTCTCTAAAAACAGGGCTTCTACCAGGTATCAAATTTGGGTAGATATAATCTACTCGATCTGACCAGAAGTACTTTGTAGTCATAAAACCTATCTAGACCACTGTTCTTCAAGAAAAAAAACACAGTACTGCTAGTCACTTGCCATCCTCCCTGTATCCTCATCCAGCAGTGTTGTTGTGAATGCTGGCCTTCTTATTTTCTTCTAAACAGTGTAGCTGTCTTCATATTATGGCAGAAATTACTGCTCTGTCTGGAATTCTACTGCATTGCTTCCAGTCACAAATTTTTTGCTTCAGCAACAGTAAAATAGTTCAACTGTTAGCATATCATACAACTGAGTTGCTACACTGGGGACCAGAAAGATTTTGTGCTGTTGGCTTTGGCAGTTGTTAGATCTAAACATTGCTCCATTATTTTTTTGTGTTCTCTTACAGCAATTGAATGTTTGAGGTTTTAGAAACAAATAGAAAATGTTTGCTATTCCCTCCCTTTTGGGTTACTTTTCCTGGTCATATACTAGTAGTGCCATTCACATTTGAATAGGTTGTTAGTTGTGTGTCTAACTCCTTTGTTGCTATCTATTGCTTATATCTTAAGGAGGAAGGTTCACTGAGTATAAAGAGAGATACAGACACCATGCAGTGGGAAGCAGAACACCTCAGCAGCAGCTGTGCATTTGCACATCATTAATTTTTTTTTATTATTTTTTTTAGCGGCTTCAGCATTAGGTTAGAGGTAGACAAGTAGAAGTGATGCAAGGCTCTGTGTATATTTGGTGCCCCTGTTACAACAATGGTGAAAAGGGCTTTGTTTGCTGCCTGTCAGTGTGGTTGGTAGCTGGGGTGGCAATCTGTGCTCGGGTTGAATTGAAGATGGATTTTGTCTTGTTCAATTCCCTCTGTTACTCAGCCTCTACGCTGGTAGCAGTAAGGAGCAGTGTCTGGCAGTGGCAGTTTTGTGTGTTGAACTAGATTGTTAGTGCCATTTGTGCCTTTCCTATGATGCTGATTTGAAGAAAGATAACATGTTAAAGTGTTTAAAATAACAAAGGGCTTAATCAACCTTAGCATTTTGTAATTTACATCTAGCTATACATTACTATTAAGTAGCAAATAATTAGCATGTATGTCAGGAGTCTGAAGGGGCCCAAGAACAGTTCTGTGGTTTCCACTGGGTATGGAGATGGCTTAAGTACTGGCATTCATAGTATAATCAGCAGGTTTCAGTATGGTGATTTACAAAGTACAAAACATGATTTAAAGCTCAACTTCACAACAAATATGAGAAATGGATTGCTTCACGTACAACAGGCCAGCTGTGTGATTGTGGACCTAGTTAAGATTGCAAACTGAAACTTACTCAGTACTTCATGTCTGTTATTGTTGATTAAATTAATCATATACTTTAATTTATTATCCTGTAACTATGCACATAATTCCCATTTGACAGTCCATTTGATAGCTTAAGTAGGCTCCAGACTGCAATTAGCACTATGTGATATAGTTAGGCCTTGGTGCCACCTCTTGTGAATTATTAGTAAATATTGCCAATCAGGTGCTTATCTATGAAATATTAGTTTCTGTTTTTACATTGAGAGTAGCAAGATTTGTAGGAGCAGATGGTATATTTTATCAGGCTAACTGGTAAGACCAGCAAACCGGCTTTTGGATACAGGCACTTTTCCAGGTCTCTGAAAAATAGCTCTGATAATGCTAATTGATCATTTTTGTGTTCTGCACTCAAGAAAGAATTGCAGCAATGGTGGTTGCAGTTCTTTTTTCCTTTAAAAAGGTTGACTGGACATTATCTGTAAAGTGGGGGTAGAGGTAGGGTTTCCTCATGGAAATAATGATCAAAGATTACATAAAATTTCTCTTTTGTGGCTTCTCACAGGAGAATTACTGGGATCTCTTTTCAGTGAACAAAGCTAGAAACAATTCCGTTTTTGTGCCCTAGTTTCATATATAAGCATGAACTTGCTTCTTTCAGAGAATGTTCAGAGAGGAATTGGATATCAAAATCTAGGAACGGTTGTTAGACAACCTGGCAAATAAAGCTGGTTTTACACTTGACAGGCTTGCTGTATATTGCGTAATACAGGAATCCGTTCCATTCAGGACCAGGATTTGTTTTTTTCTTGTTCACAGAAAAGATTCAAATAAAATTCATAGTTCTATCTGGAGTTACTACCATTGTACAGCTTTCTTTTGAATCTGGATACGAAGTAGAGCTTTTGAAGTCCATTTATAGACTTCCTTATGGTGATAGTGATACTGGTTGTCTCTGCACATCTTTTTATATATCATTAGTGTTCGTTAGCCCTTACCTCAAAGTATTACTTACTCCTTTCCAGAGATCAACAGACCTCATAAATAATTCCTTTATTTTTAAGAAAACTCAGAAAATAGTACAAAAATCTCATGTGTGCTTTTGTGAAAAATTTCACATGGTATTAGCATGTAGTGTGGACTGTAGAGCATGAAGAATGTGAATAGCCCCTCAATATGGGTGTTAAATCAGACTGAGTTTGTGTTTGCATAGTGCTGGGCTGATCTGGGCACTTGGCTGACAGCAGGCTGGCTGGGATTTTACCGACATTAGACATGGGCAATGTTTACTTATCTAAGGGCAGGAAAAAGAAGTGACAGGTTGTTTCAGCTCCTTCTGCTAACATGGTAGGGCTGTCATACTCATATCAAACTCAGCTCTTCCGGAATGTTTCATGACTTAACATGAAGGCAGGGTTTTAATCCTTAATTTTCAGAATTCCTATTTTAACCAGTTCCCTTACAGGTTACAGTTTTCCTCTTACCTTGCAGCTCCATCTCCTCTTGATGCACTTTGGTTATACTGAGTTTCTCTCTTCATCTTCAGTTTTCTTTGAAACTCACACATGGCACTGAAAACTGTTTTCACCTTTCATGCACTCTTGCTCTTTGGTACCTCCTTTGTTGTCCTCCTTGGTCTTCCTCGAATTCCTCTGCTGCTTCTCTCTTGCCCTTGATTTAAGTGCTGTGAGAACCACCATGACACTTCTCTGACTGATAATTTTAGGTGTTACTTGGATCTCTTTGGTTCACAGACTGAAGACTTCTTGTGTGAGGGGATTGCACATCAGATGCTTAACATCTGTTGTAAAAATCTTTTTGTCTGTGCGCACATTTGTTTCCCCAAATTCTTACTCTGTCACATTCCTGTTAATGTAACAAGCTTGCCTTGATAAATGTAGTCTTGCCTCACTCATACCTATTTTAGATGATTCCTCAGCTTTTAGCCTGCTCCTTTTGTGGTGTCATTGCCCCGTTTGTTTCTTCCTTTCCAGGATTCTTGTCTATCAAACATCAACAGCCCTTTTCTGCTTTAAGGCCCTTTACCATGATTCCCAGTGGCTGTCACCTCTGCTCCATTTCTCTCAGTAATAAGAAATGTACTGTCACTGCTGATCAGTCCAGGACCCAAACCTTCATTGTTCATTTTTTCTGTTCTCAGCTAAAGACCTTTATGCTCTGATGTCTGTGACCTCTTGCAGCAAAAGATGCCACCATAACATCTGACAAGCTGCCTCGTTATCCTTCCTTGGTTCCTCATATCAAGTCCCCTTTCTATAAACAAACCACTGTTTTGAGACTCTTGTGTAGAAAGTATTATTTCCAAGGCCCCTCGTGCCCCTCTGGCAACTTTTCCCATGAGCTGTTTGGGACACAGAATAAGTTTCATTCCGTTTTGATACGGTGCCAGACAAAATAGCATGTGGCCTATGACTGCAACTCTGAGGTGGGTGTGGAAATACAGATGATACTAACGTGCCTTTGCTAAACTTTTTAGTTGCTGTAACTTGTAGGTGAAACCTGGCCATGTGGCAGGCAGGATGCTTGGAAACCTTAGGAATGGATGTGCAGGAGGATCTTGGTGCTCGTATTTTGTAATGCTTATGTTCTACTTCTGTGCTATTAGTCCTGTGGTACTGGAACTTCTCCGTTACTCTTCTGATGTGAAATCTTCCTGACTTTACATTGCTCATCTAAGAAAGACATGAAACACAATTAAAATCAGCTAGCATTTATTCTGGGAGGGTATAAATGTGGCAACATTGTTCAGCTGCTCCTTTGTGATGATTATTAATCAGTGTGCTTTAAGAATGTTAAAAACTGTCTTGGCATGGTGCAGTGGAGAATGGCATGCTTCACCAGTACTACCAGCCACAACTCATCTTTTTCCTATGCAAGGTTATATAGCAAAACATTTCCCATGAAAGATTTAACAGTGATATGATCAAATTCTGTTCTGAAGTCTTTGTCTTGATACTGTACTTTTGTGGATTATAGGAGAGGTGTTTTTGCCAACAGTTAGATAACACCAGATTTTATACTGATCACCTTGTTTTATTGCTTCACAGAAAGAAGATTTTCCCAGCACATCAGTGTAATTATACTACTGTTTATCAATCCAGTCCGGAACTGCTTTGTAAGTTGCTCCTAAACTAGAAATTACAGCTGAGTAGAATTTGCAAATGTGGTGCTAATGGAGTCTCTCACTCTCTCAATATATATCAGTTTGAACTTTGTCTGCTGTTGTATGACTCTGAATCAATTGTGGGTATGTGCTTATAGATAGATAGATCACTTGACTTCACATATATTATCATGTACTTAGTAAAATGGAACTGATTAGGAGTATCTTGCCATGGGTGAGTGTCATGCAACACTGGGAAAAGGTGAAACCGCTGAGGACCAAAACCTGTGGACTAGTAAGAAAAGTGGATCAGTGGCCTATGTTTAAAAGTCCTTCTTTTTCATCCAGAAAATCCCAGGTTTTCAAGGCCAAAGGAAAGTAACTATTCCTTCAGATAATTCCTTGTGATGCACCTGAATGTCATGCTCCTTAGTGCATGTCTGTGTGTTACAGGAGCCCATTACTATGGTCTCTAATTAGTCAATGAAATCATTGTGGAGAAATTAGGATGAGGTTCAGTGATAAACTGCGTAACAGTCACTACAGAGTGGCCAGTCTGCTTAAGTGATCTCATCTGCTGGACCAGTGTCATGAGGGGCTCTGGATCACCCAAGTGAATCTCGTAGCGGGCAATGGAGAATTTTTCAGTCCTTTTCTCTGCAATCAGTACTGTGCAGAAAAAACTACATGTATCCAGCAGTGAGGGAAAAAGGCATACTACCTGGTGCAGGCATTACCTTGAATTACCTTTTTCACCCCTACAATAGGTTCAGTTCCAGGCCAAACAACTCTGTGTTCTCTCATCTCATATTCCCAGCTCCATGTTCTCCATAGATATATGTATGGCTCTATTTTGGTTTTCCCCTTTGCCATTGCATGTGATTCAAGTGTTACTGGTAGTACCTAAAATGAATCTGTTTATTACTATTCAAATTTAACTTAGTGATTAGAACAGTTGAAAGGTGTTACTATTTTCCTGGAAGTACAGCTAGTGCTAGGCAGAGCTTACTAATACAAACTTGAGAAATTGTGGGCGGATGTTGTATTCCCAAGGAGTGAAATAGCTGACAATAGCATGGCAACTGATAAAACAGCAACAGAAGTCTTCTTTGGCATTCACATGGGGCCAAAGAGAATACACGCTGTTCAGAAATCAAGTGGATAATGAAGTATTTGGCTATAATAGAACAACAAACTCCAGTCTGTCCCAGAATTCAGAAAGCACTTGTATTCTTACTGAGTTGCAGTGGTTGATTGGTGCATATGGATGCATACCTATGTGTGTGTATATAGCCTAAACAAAAAAGTGTCTTCAATTATTTAAACTTCAAAGTACCAAAAGTGATCAGTTTACATTTGGACTTACTGTTAAATTACAGTGCTCTTTAAGAAGTATAAAGAAGTATTTATTTAAAACCCAAACAAACTTTAGCATCAGAGTCCAGTGCTAAATCTCTCTAGAAAGATTCTGTGACCCATGAAGGCTCATCTCAATCAACTGTGTTTGCATTCTGTAGTTAAGCCTTATGACGGCCTTGCTGCCTTTGAATATTTTATGTGTATCTTGGAAGCCTGTTTGATCCTTTCTCTGAGTCCACTAGGATTTTCAGTGATACTGAAAGTAGAAACTTGCAAACAAGGTCCTTGAAATGACAGCTATTAGAAAACCTTATTTTATTTTAGTTAAGTATACAAGGTTGCACACTAGATGAGATCTATTTAGCACTGCGGCTTGCTGGAAATGCTAGGAATGAAAGTTCGTATTCAATAAGCAATTGTTAAAAAATACATTTCAGCTGTTATTGTCTGATGCTTCTTGTATAATAAAATGACACGGTGACTTTAGAGCAATTGTCAGCCTCCTTGTTCTGATACACCCTTGGTGCTTCAGGGAGAGTTGCCTAGCAATGTCAGGCTGCTGATACAGCTGGAGATTTCGCCTCCCAAGGACACATATGTCACCTTTCTGTCAGATATTACCTGTTTTGGTCCTCGATCTCTTTCATGAATGCTTAGAAGTTCGGTTGTCTTTTGTGGATTTTGTTTGTTTGTTTGTTTCTTTTTCTCTCTATGGCTTCTGTTTGTTGCAGTTAATTGTTGTAAGACCAGAATGAGACATTTTATTGTGGTACAATGAGTAAGAAAAGCCACCAGGACACTTTGTTTGATACAAAACTTGTCACGTTTCACAAAGGGGGTACTCATCAGTTGCTGAAAAAAACAAAACAACCAACCAAACAAAAAAACCCCAAAATCAAAACACCGAACCACCCCCTCCAAAAAAAAAAAACCAACCAAACAAAAAACTTGCCCTTTCTTTCTGTCTTTCAAGTATGTCATACCTTGATGTTCTCTGCTACAGTCTGTGTTCTGTCTGCTCAGCTGGTCAAGTCTGAATGTTTCATAAAAGCCTCTTTGGGAGAAGGAATCAAGTAATTTCTCCTTCTTGCTAGCAGCAGGGTTATTAAGGCTTCATAACTTCCTACTCTCAGAGGCAGGAGCCAGAGAAAAGGAAGGTGGGCCAGACTTGACAAATTAGGGTGAAAAAGAAAAAACCCCACAAGCAGCAATTTATTGCTGTAGTTCTAATCTAATTTACTGAGTCATTCTTCTGGTTGAAAGGTTTTGTATTCTCATATTGCACTGTGATTCCATAGTTAGAGACCATCATAAAAATGAAGGGAGGCCTGGAGGGAAAGATACAGAAATGGGCATAGGCTGCAATCCTGCTGCTGTCTGTCCTTGGACATCTGTGCCTGGGTTCTAAGAGTGGAATTTTAGTCAGAGTGAGCAGATTAGATTATCTATCTCTTAGATTGGTTTTGTGTTATTTAGAACTTGTTCTTATGCATTTAGTAAGTTGATTATACAAACTTATGAGAGGAGAACTCATCAAGAAAACAGTTTAATGCAAAAATACTGTTTACAGCTTTAAGTTTCTAAGCACCAAACTACAGAAGAATGTTCTGAGAGAAGTATAGTTACATGCTTGGTCTGATCTGGTACGCTTCCCTAGGTATCACCTTATGGCCTCCACTGGTGGTAAAATCTTTGATCGGACCTCGTATGATCATTGTTTTATTGGATGGACACTTCTTTAAGACTTAAAATCCAGTGTTTTGTTGCTTCTGTTCTTTTCCAGGCAAAAATGAAACTGCCCAGGGGACATTACATTGTTAGCAAGCACAAGGCATAGCACACACCAAACTACAAGGACCTCCCGGAGGGAGCAGAAGACATTGCTGTCTAGCATTCTCTTTACTCTCTTCACATGCTAGATAAGCTGTGTTTGTTGCCATCCTGTTGGCTGTATCCCTGTAATCAGTAGTGAGCACAAAGACGAGGGAGTGTATTTGGCTCTGCCACAATAAGAAAAAGGTGAGAGTCTGTTGTGCCCCATAAAGATGCTTGCTTATCAAACTGGCATCATTCAGTCTTTAGGGCTTAATGAATTCACCCATCATTCCCCAGCACTTCAGTAATAAGGATGCCACTCTGCAGCTGCTCTGTTATTTCTGCTTGTTAGTTGGAGAAGTGACAAAATTAGAGAATATGTGGCTTTGAACACCTCAGTTACTGGATGAAGGTCCCAGTCCAACATTTTATTCATCGAGTGTATACCTCCCATCCTCTTTTCCCTTTCCCTCATAAAAAAAAAGTAGATATGAAAAGGGTCTGACACTTTATGAAGCATGCAGAGGGCTTGCTGGTGGTTAACTGAGGCTTGTCCAGAGACCAGTGCAAGCAAAGACTAGATCCTACGATTCAAAGACACAGAGTAAAGGCCTGTGATCTTTCAGTCTGGTTTTGTATAAAATGCAGCAAAGCTTCCATTCAGGAGCGTGTGTTTATATCTGCTTACGAATTGATGTGGACTCTCTCAACAGGCACAATAGATCTCTACTGTTTCACATAGCACCTTACTCGATAAAAAAATGACCTTGCGAGTTCGGAGGTTAAAGGTGTTGATGTCATCTACCCACTTCAGCCAATCTGACATAGTGCACTATCTCTGCACTGCTGAGATAAAGCCAGCAATCAAACAAAAAACCCCAGACTTGACGGTGTACCTTGGATGTTATTAGTAATCTGCAGTGTTACATAAGTCAGCCTGTTAACAACCTAGTGTTAAGATATTTCTGGTTTACTATATTACCACAGTATCTAAAAAAAACCAAGCCATACAGAGAGTCCCTAGACTTCATTGGGTTTGAAAGTGAACAAATGCACTACAAAAGAAGTTTTCTTCCCACAGCAGAAATAAATTGTGATCAGGGAATGACTTATAAGAGGTAAAGTTGGGAAGGTTGGACCTAAGGAAGTAAACTTTGTTTTTTCTTGAAATGTCTAAGTACTTGCAGCTGTATGTGAAGGTAACTCCTTTTAGGACTGTTAAACATGAATGAAAATAATACAAATCTTTATATACTTCCCCCCCTTGTTTTCTTTTGCCTGTCTTTGCTTTTTTCTTGCACGTGTCTCAGAAAACACTATATGGCAATTTATGTTAATTATTACTGGAAATTCAGAACCGTGACTGAGTTACATTCAAGAAAGTAAGTTTTAGTGCAGTGTGACACTTGCAGCTATGCAAGGCTCAAATCTTCTTTTTACAGATTAATTTCTCAGTTTTGGTCTATGAGAAGTCTAATTGTTTATAGATATATATAACATATTTTGCATTTGTATACACTCAGGCAGCAGATTTTTCTTGTTGAAACAATTTGTGTAGCTGGCTTCTTGCCCAGAAAACAGCTTTCCTGACATTTAGTATATTTCTAGGTCTCCATCTGCCAGTTTAACTCGGCACAAAACTCATCTGCAGAGGACCTGTTTGCAAGGTAAAAATGTCTGAGTAACTGCCTTGACCCTGTGCTGGATACCTTAGTCACGGAGAGTGACTCTGTTGGTATGGAGGAGAAAGGAACACCCAATACAACTGATCTGGTTGCACTCCACTTAAAATGAGCGTTTTCCTGATGAACCCTAAAAATAAATTTTAATAAATTCCTTTAGAAAGGTCTCTTTGCTTTGCCTTGCTTCCGTCTTGTAAGGGGATAATGTTGTGCAGAGATACAGCAGAATTTTAGGAGCTTGGTCTCCTAGCTTTAATCATCTTCTGACATTCAATACAGACACATTTTGGTTTTTTTTCAAGTCTACATCTTACTCTAAAAGTAGGTGACCTTTGAGTATCTGTATCTGAGCCTCAACTGGAAAAACAGTTCCCTTTATGTTCTGATTGTCAGGAATGAAGGCTCTATTTCACAGCGGCTGCAGGAATTGTAACTCTTCAGCTGTGCTCACTGGTAAAAATGTACAGCCAAAAAATATGAGATATAAGATCTTTTGCTGGACTACTTCTGAGTTGATCTGGGATGACAGAACCTATTTCAGGCCAATAGTCATTCTAAGGTTTCCATGGAGATTAATGATGTCAGAGGAGCAACATCTGAGTGCAGTTTTCTAGAAAACAAGGCTATAATGTTGTAGTGGAGAAGTGAAGTCTTTGCATTTCTGTAAACTCATAGGGAAGCACATTTTCTCAGTGGATTGCAATTTGCTTTTGATTTGTGCTGAACACGAGCTGAAGTAATGCTCTTGCAGCGTGATGGTTTTCCTGCAGTTTACCTCAGTGCTGTAAGTGATGATTTCAGTACCATCTCATATACTATCTGTTTTGGCTTTGATGGTGGTTCTCTCTACTTGCATATTTTGTGTATTTAAACTCTCTGGCATTTTCTGTCTGCACTGGATTGCCTTAAGAGTGATGCTCAGGTTTCCCTGTCAGTATATTTGCAATGCATAAGCATCGAAATTAGAGGAAGCTACAGCTCTGCTGAATTTTCTGAAACTTAGGAGCTGTCATGAAGGATAGTAGACATAAGAGGGAGAAGTGATTTCAAAGTAAGAAAATATACAAGTTTAACAGAGGTATAATTTAAAGCTAAAATTTGACCCTTAAGAGTTTGAAAACTGTTGCCATTGCTTGCAGTGTTACAAAGATTAAAATGCCACTCCACTGTGGAGAGATTACTGACTAAGGAACTGAACATGTTAGAATCAGGAGTGAAGGTGTAGAGTTTAAGCAAAGGGAGAGATTAGGCGATGGGTAGGTGCTTCAATCCCACTCAAATTTTACAGCTTTTTAGCAATTCCTGAATGGGAAGCAGGATCTGCAAGAATTGCTGTTTCCCTATTCCTAGGGTAGGTTTTTTCAGTTGTACAACTGCAGTTCTGCTGTTTAAGGGATTCTTGTAAAGTTAAATTTACCAAAATAAAAGTCAAGAAGCGGCACTTAAATTTGGCCAATTTTTCAGGTTGAGAAGATGATGGGAGGAAAAAAAAAAAAAAGACTATTTCAAAATAAGACTTTCTTCTTCATTTTTACCTAGGATTTTATGCTTAAATTGAATTCAGTTTTTATTACTAAGCTGCTTGTTGCTTCTATAACACTGCCTGTAGAAAGGTGAGCATGCATTCATGCACACATACTGAAGAACAGTGAGAGTAACAGTAATGATGGTAGACAATATCGATTTTCTTTGTCTATTTTTCTGAGAAGATTATTAAACAGAGAACAGTCTTCTCTGGAGCATCTACTGTGCTTCAGTCACCATACTTGGCTCTTGTTTTTTAACTGTAGTTGTAACAAAAATCTTTTGTGTGGAGGGAAGCACTAGACTATGTAAACTTGCTTTTATGACTTGCACAAGTTATCAAAATGTACTCATATTTTAAATAATTTGTGTTTTCAAGAGCAAAGTGGCAAAGCACCTCTGAGCTCAGATGCTTTAATGTCCGAGTTCGGCAGAAAAGGAATTACTTCTTGCCACACACACACACACCCGGCCCAGTTTCTAAATTCCTGAAATGCAAAGCTTACACAGTGAGAGAATGGCCTACTCTCGTACGAACCAACTGACAGATCCTCCAGAAAATCAGGACAAGTTAATACATTCCACATGTTCTCTGCCCCAGTTTTTCAAATCGATTATTTTGAAAAGCTAAGTAAGCGTATCTTTATTTTCCAGGAAGTGTTTGGTGCCATTAGGCAGCAATGCTATTGAAAAGAACAAAGCTGGAACAGCTTTTGATAATGTCCTCTGAGAAATGGCCAATTGCTATACAAGTGATATGAACAGGACTGTTTGTTCTCACTGGGTGCAGAGCACTTAAATTCACTCACTTTACTCATGAGCCTAAAAAGGACTGAAATTCTTTTGAAGCCTTAAATATTGAGGCATTTTGAAAATCTATATTTGTATCTGTATTATGAACGTATGCTATATGACTCTTCTACAGTAATGCAGTTTTAAGTGTCTGACCATTACCTGGAGGGATGAAGCTTTTGTGTATTAGTTAAAAAAACCCAAAACAACACAAAACCAAAAAGCAACCAACAAACAAAAGCCACAAACCCAACGAAAGCAAACAAAAATGAACAAAAAAGCCCCCAAAACAAAAACAACAACAGAAACCCACCAAACCTATTACGATATCAGGGGATTATGTCTTATGAAACAATACAGTCTTTTTGCAGGTCTGGGTTTAGTGGGTTAGTTAATTTAATACTTGGATAGCAGGAGGTATCTCAGTGTGGGAAGTGAAGCCTCGGTGAAGCAGCTACAGACTGAGGTCTTGGTATTTCCTGTGAGACATTAAGGTTTAATGAAATGCTCTGTAATCCTTAACAGTGTTGAAGCACCTCTGTGTGTGTGTGTGTGTGTGTGTGTGTGTGTGTGTGTTAAATGACAGAGGAAATGCAGAGAGGAGGAGAGTTAGGAAGAAAAAAATCTTGTTTCATGTGTTTTTTTAAGCACATTCCTTCAGGAAAATAATTTTTCACATCTACCGAGTCATGCAGATGGTTGCATAATTGATTGACGTTTTCTATGTAATTATCCTCCCATCCAGCTGAATTTCTCCCTTCAGACAGTGCTTTTTGACGCGGTTCTGTTACTAGTTTACCATGTTTGGCAATGTTTTGGTATGCTGAGTTTACTCTACCAAATACAAAGTTTTTTTACCCAAATACAAAGTTAATGGCCTGACAAATACAGATAGGAATCACTAAGCTTGCAGCAGAGCACAGCATCTTTGTTAATGTTGCTGGGGTTTTTTATATTTTGCTGTGAAAACAAAGTTGAATGTCTGTTTCTACCTCCTTATCTTCTACTGACTTTATCTTCTCTTTGCCCATTGTGCCAGTGGCTTTGGCAGTGACAAAGCCCTTTGTAGGTACTGACCTCCACACTTCTGCTTGTGGAGTGTTTGCTACTGGGAGGCACCACAGCTGTTGGGAACAACTGATCTTGGACATAAATAGAAAAGAGGCAGAACCCTCCACCTAGGCCACATTTAGCAAATCCTTAAATGCTTGTTGTTGTTTTAAAAACTGATTTTCCCTTTCCCTCAGGAAGCAAAAAGGAATTTGTTTTATACAGTAACCTCAAAAAACTGATACTGGAAACGCAGATAAAATAAATAAAGCACAAACTAGAAAGGAACATAAGACCATCTTCCTTAAACTGTAGCCACGTCAGATCTTGATTGGCAGGAGTAAGGCAAGTCTTTAATTGTGTAGAGATGAGAGCTAGGACTTGTAGTGTTGGATGTCTAACATGGTCAGTCTGTAGTGTAAGGCTCCTAATTTTCGTTATTAACTTCAGAGGCATGAATGTTGTGCCCTTCAAGTCCAGCATTTGTACATGGATGTTTGTAAGTGAACACTCTGCAAATAGCTTCGTGGCTGTCTACTTGTTTACCCTCAGCATGGCTGTCTGCATGCAGCGTCTTGCAGGTGCAGACAACACACAAACATTTTTCCCACGCTCTTCAGCCATCCCATTGTTATAGAACAGGGCCGTGTAAGTTGATATCTGACACTCGCGAGGTTTTTGCTTTTAGTCGGCTTTTGCAACCATAATGCTCTTTGTTTCATGGAGAAGTTTTCACTTTCAGGATCAAGCAGTTTACTTAATCCAAGATTTTTGTATTGCCCTCATCACATAAAACCCAAGAAGCTAGCAGTTGTTTGCATACTCTTAAGAAAGCAGCATTCATAATTAAGTGTTGTTTCATTTGTGTTTTGATGTAGCAACATAAAAATTCCTGATATGCCTGTATGTTCTTGAGTTTATAAAAATCAGTGGTTTACTTCTGAACTTTGAAGCTAGTAAAAAAGTTACCTTTTATAATTTAATATTAATATTAAGAGGCTTGAAGGTGCTTTGAAGGTGAAGCATGCAGAATGAATGGTGTCTGGCTCCTACAGTTTGTACTCGATAAGGTGGTTGAAGTAGTACTGAGGCAGTGATGTCCATTCTACATAGAAAACCATTCAAGTTTGACCACATTTTAGACTTTAGAAGACTGTTCCTTGTCTACTCAGATTTTTACACCTAAATTCTTCAAAGATTTTGAATCGGTGAGCATGTTGTGGCCTCTCCCTTTCTTTTGTCCTCATAGTGCTATTATTGAGGTAGGGAAATGTTAACTCTGTATTTTTGCCATGGAACTGTAGCATAAGCAGGGTTGCCTGAGGTGGCCCAGGACCTGCAGTCAAATTGGAAATTGACCCGGGGTTTGAAGTGAATCCTGACAGGCATTGCCTGTGAGAGGAGCCTCGCTGCCTGATAAACCAGGCTTCCATGGCTCACAGGCAAAGATGGGGTGGGGGGGGGAGGCAGACAGGCAGAAGCTGGAATACATAGAAGGGTCAGAGTTTGAAGGTCGTGAGCAACTTGTATTTGAAGAAAGGAGACAAAGGGTAAATAAAGTACGATGATAAAGGAGAAGAAGAAATTAGATGGGTATGAAAATTTAGAAAGGAGGAAAAATGGCTTGAGTAACAGCAGAGGAACAAGAAGTCTATGAAGAGCTGGGACATGTCTGAACAGAGGGGAGAATAAGCAGCAGAGGGGGATGTTTTGGGGAAGGGGGGGGGGAGTTGGCAGGGAGGAAAGGTGAAGAGAAGGCACCAGGGATTTATACATACAGAGCTTGGGAATAGGAGGGGAGAGCTGCCCTACCTTGTGATATTTGATAATAATGACTGAAAGCACTTTCTGTCAAGCTGGAATGGTGATTTATCATAGAAGAATCTGAGCAGTTAAGCCAGTACATTTTCCTTTGCCTCTATTTTTGTTGCTCTAGAGAATGGCCTTCCTCATCCTAGGGACTGTGAGGTGTGGCTGCAAATGTTGTCAGAAAGATCAGTGGAAGATCAAGGGCAAAACGAGCTCAAATATAACCTGTATTTAGCTTCAGCTTTGCTATTTCTGTTTTGCTCCTAAAAATATGGCTTTTGTGTCCAAAGCTTGTCTGTTTTCTTTTCAGCTATTCTCAGTTGAAATTACTGGGTAATAGCTGTAAACTTCATCTCACCTAAAGTACTGTACTGGCTTTATCAGTGTACCTCATGCACATCATTTGAAACCTGAAAAACTGCTACAAATATATAGCTTTTTTTGGTGTGTTTTTTTGTCCTTCTGCAGTATGAATTCTTTATTTCTTCAAAATCCATGCATGGGCTTCTCTCTTTTGAAATCTATGGGAAAACAGTGAAGAAAACAGCAGAGCCACATGAGGGAATTCCATGTTTATTTTTAGCATTTAATTTCCATGAAGAGGAGGATCTTGTTGACGCAAAACATTTTTTATTTTTTTTTCCAAACTTGAAAATGTTATGGAAGCACTAAAAGTTAGTTCCTTGTTGTCAAGATTCCAAAATAGATGTTTACGTAGTAGATTAAATGTAATATTTATGTAACTTTGAAAACAGCTTACAGGCTCATGTTTCATAAGCAAGATATGAAGCTGTATCATGAGAAGGAGAATTACTTCTCAAATGCAAGTTGAATATACAGAATTCATCTACAGACAGTGTACTACGGTGATTGGAGAGCCATTTGCAGTTCATCCGTAGCATAAAAACAGAGGTACATGCAATTACAACTGTGTTTTGTTGTAGTAGCATAAAAATCCTTTTCTGTGTAAAATATGGTTCATGGTAACTAAGGTCTTTGTGCTCGGCTTGTCATGATTTTACCATTGCAGACCTCAAAAGGAGATGTCCTAAAACTGGAGAATTAGTTTGGGAAGATAAAACATCACATACAGGAAAGGTAATCGTATTTCAAAATAAAACGTTCACCTACACCATCTGAAAATCTGTAGAGCTATAATTTACCACCTGTAGGAAATGGCTCCAAAATACCCATTCTCAAAGAAAATTGACTGAAGAAATGCTTTGGCTTCAACCTCCCATTTCTTTTAAAAGAAAATAGCAAAGCAGCAAATAAGCTGTAAGAGGTCCTTGGACTGCAGGGCCACATTCTTCTTCTCCAGTGGGTGGTTAGGTTAGCAAAGTCAAGCAAAGCAGTGGTAGTGGGGGGAGAGATGCTAAAAGGTGCTGTCCTTCTGAATGCAAAACTTTGTGAGGGCAGATCTGTTCTGAGGTGGATCAGCGCAGTGCCTACCAAACCCCAACAGTACCCAGGACTTTGTAGTTGAAACACTGTATGAGGGACTTACACCGTGTTGGGAAGTGATGGAGAAGGGAGGATCAGATTTTACCAGGCCTCTAATTTGGTGCAAGACCTGGCCAGCAGCACTGTAAGCTAAAAGCTCTGCTTCTGAGAGCCAGGTCTGCGTTGGCACTGATGATCCCTTTATTCCAGCTCTGCCTGCAGGCAATGCTGTCTGCTGTTGAAATGGAAATCGTCCCTGAAAATTAGGTTGTCATGAACAAAGCAGCACTTGGTACCTGATAATTCTGAGTGATTGGGCTATGGGTTAGTCTTCCTTGATAGATAAACAGAGAACTCTGTGTTATTTCCAAGACTATCACAGGATCCATAGAGCCTGTGTGCTGCTCCATAGTAGCTAAAGCATTTCCCTTCTGAGTTCAGCTTTGACTGCCCTGGTACTTTTCCTGGTCACAATCGCAAAGATAGTTGGATAAACCCAAGAACAAGGCCTGTTTTTCTACCGGGAAATTGGAATAAGGATTGGAGTCCTTGCTTCTCTTAATCCAGCTTTTGCAGTCTACTCAAATGGGAGTCTGATTAGACTTTTTGTGAGGAAATTACGTATTTAACTGTAAAACTGCAGATGTGGCTATTTTCAGAAATACCCACCCATCCTTGTGCAGCAAAAAATGGCTTGTCTTGCCTCAGTCAGAGGGATGACAAGATATGCAAACAAGTTAGCCAGTCAGGCCAGGCTGTCCTGGCCCTTAAAGATTATATGGGTAGAATTCTTTTAAATACTGTTCTGCATAGAGTCCATGCAAATTAGCTAATTACCAGCCTCTGCTCAGGCTTCTACGAGTGCCGAATAGCGTAACAGAATGATTTAATTTCCCTAACATATTCTCTTGGCACTTTTGCTTGCAGAATATGTTGCTCTAAAGTATCCCTTGATACTAGATCCTTGGCAGTGTTCCAGAAGGGAGTTCAAGTTAAAAACCATTCAACGTAATTCGAGAGTTGGTAAACCTAGATTTGTCACCTTCCCTGTGTCGTAGAATTTTACCATCTGCAATGTGGGCTTTCCTCTTCTCTCACAGAAGTAAAGAGATGTTCTTATGTAAGTGTTTAAACTGTGAATCAGGGAGTATAGCTGGCACTGGTTATGCATGTGCTGTTCTCTTGGGAGAGTAATTAAACTGAGGTGAAGTGATCATACGAATCTCAATTTTTGCATATTCATTACACTGTAATAAAAAAGGCATCTATATCCAATTCTCAGTTACATGAGTAAATGAGTGTGATTGCCTTTCACTGTGAATTTCAGTTTTGCATCGTGCTTCCTCTGAAATACGTGCCACTGTTAGAGACAGCAGTAGCGTGCTTTCACTTCCAGTTGAAATTCTTGTTGAAAGAGTTTGTGTGTAGGGTATGAGAACATTTAGACTGGCTGACTATAAATTATTTAAATGACAAAAAGTTTTGGGATATGGCCGGATTTAAGCTAACAGGAAAAGGAATTTGGTCAAGAGGTTCTGTTTCTGCTCCCTAGTTGGGCCCAAATACTACATACATCCTTAATATGTGTTAACTCCTTAATTTAAATGCAGCTATCAAATAAATGTAAATATAGGCACAAGCAAGTATTAGCCAGCTGGTTAGTTAATTGAAGCATGGTGATGTCATTGAAGATTCCTTTAGACAGTAGCTGCATTCTTTAGCTGTCCATCTGGGGAAAAAAACAAACATGCCCAAAAGCAGGAAGGAGGAGTGTCTACATGCTATTTATAATAAGCCCTAGCAATCAAGAAGAAGCTCTAGATAAACTAATATGTTGTTGGTTGTCTGTCTGTCATCTTACTACAGTATTTCAGTGACCAGAGATACCACAATTTCAAATGTATTTCATTTTCATTATGTTTAATAGTTAAACCGTAGTATTCTCTCCCTATAAAATGGTAAACATAGAACGGAAGTATATACTGATATATATCAATATATCAAGTATATATCAATATATACTGCAGTTCAGAAGATCTGTGTATTGTATGTACTTCTTTGCTTAGTAGAAGTTCCCTCTGTTGTATCTTTCAGAAATCATGGATTAAGGCCCCACTTCAATTTATTTCAACAGCATCAATCTCATTAATATTAGCATATGCAGAATACCCCCCTGTCAAGACACAGTGTAGTTGCTAAATGAAACTAGTTGTAATGTGTGTAGTTAACCTTTTGTAAGTATTTATAGCTAATATTGGCATCATAATTGGACCTTGCTAGTGATATCTTTGTTTAGATGGGACTAGGTGTGTATCTGTTTTGAAAAGCTCACATGGTCTCATTCTCCCTTAATTCCTTGTATCTTTTTAATCCAGCCTGGAGCTGGATTGAAAATTTTAGGTAGTAAATCTCATGCAAGTACTGTAATTTATTTCAGTGACCTAAACACGATAATAAGGCTTATGTGGACAAGTGCTTTGGTCCCTGGCTTGTTTTCTATTTTAAACAGCTAAAAGCAGCAGTCTGGCACTAAGCTAGAATTAAGTGTGTTTTTCAGCAGCCTCTAAAGAAATGTATCCCTATTTTCTGGCCATCCTTATTTTTATAATAATTTCAAATCAGTTAGACTAAACGTGAAAAGTGTTTCAAAATTACGTAAACTGGAAAGTATGTAGCAAAAACATTTTAACAGTTTTCTTTCAAACTGGTAATGGCTTAATCTTTAAGCAAAATATTCCCAGACAAGCCGTGTAAAATGGGATGATGACCTTTCAAGATCACTCCTGTCCACTGGCCCAGCATGCGCCGATATCTCAGTTGTCACAGCATGTGTGTTTTGTCAGTTCTGACAGAGCTGCACATCTGAATTCCTGATTGGAAGTCATACTGGAAATCGGTATTTTTAATTATCGCTTGTGTTTCAGGGGAAAAAAAAGAAAAATATATATATAAAAATCATTTAAAGTACCGTGAACTTGTCAGAATTCTTAAATTAATATCTGCTGCAAAGTTTTCAAAAGAGCATGAAGGGAATGTAGCTTCTCTAGGTGTCTTCATGATACTGAGACAGGGCTTAATGCAAGTCCAGTACTAAAGCTAACAATCGTGCTTGTTTTGGTTTTTGGATTGTTTTTTCTAATTATAGTCCTTCCCTCTGTCTTCTGAGTGAATGGTAAGTAACTGGAGCTTGTGTGCTTCCTAATTGATTACGGTAATAAAATTCTAGGAAGGATTTATTGGAATACCCAATGTTGGACATAGTACCTCAGAGGAAGTGTGGTCCTTGGACAGAGGGTTGAAAGGAGAGAGATGATACGATCAGAGTGTGAGAAAAGGTGAAAGACTGAATGAACCAGGATTGTTTAGCCTAGGAACAATAAACTTCATGTTCATTTTGCCAGCTGGATTTTTGAATGCGTCCAGTCATCTATTAGAAAACCTGATAGCAACTTATCTGTGTCCAGTGCTACTTTCTGTCTTTGGACATGAACAATACTTGCGTGTGCTCTGAGATTGCTAAGGGACAATACCTAGTGAGTAGCAAATAAACATTTTAATAAGCAGCCGTGTTCATTGTCTCTTTTGAGTCTCTTAGACCAGTGTGACTTATATGAAGGGCAGCACCAACCAGCAGTGCAGCAATTCCAAAAAGGCTTTTATATGGAAATGAAAAACTTAATTGTCTCAAGAGTTTTTTAAATCTGTCATTCAAAAATCTGTGTCATTTAAAACCAAAAATACCAGCCCTTCTAAAAGTGAGGTGGTCATTAGCCAATAGATACTATCTTGTAAGTACTGTACACACACACCCCCCCTTTTTATCTTTAAAGTTTCCCTTCCTTAAGCCTTGCCTCATAACTGTTCATTTCCTCAACAGCCATTAGATGCTGAACTGTATTGATACCTTGTGTATTTACACTTATTTCACTGATGTCCATTCCTGCCACTTGTAGCCTGTGGGAGAGCAAGTAGTGATTGCTCACTCTTCACCAAAATTGATGTTCTCAGTATTATCCGACCTGAGACATCCTGAGACATCTAAAACGTCCTGTTTGTATGTTGTGCAGCAGATGTTTGACTTATCTTTGCAAGCAGATACGGACCGTGTCCGGTGTTGGTATCTCCCTCTGTACTGTGAGGTTACATGTTGCCAGACTCATCCAGATAACTGTTGTACTTTGGGATAGTGCCAGCAGGATCTGCAGGTGTCTCCTGCAGATGCATGAACAAATGTCCCATGGGAATGTTCTTCCTTGCCGTCAGCCATCTGGAGCTCTTGTAGGTAGACTTGATGAATTGCATCAGACAGGTAAAAATACCTGTGCTTCCATGAGCAACATGAAAGTACATCCAGCATGCCACTTTCTGGTTGCTTGCCTGCTTGTCTCCCAGTGAAGGTCTGGGATATGCCTGAGCCTCCAAAGGATTGTTCATTTTCGGATGCTAAGGTCTGATAAGATACCACCACTCTACAACAAAACCAGATATGAACATTCACTACAGTATCTTACTGTGAGTGCTTAAAAGCATTACAAGGCGTTGTCTGCTGTTTGTCTGCTTTCTGCAAGATGCTTCCAAGTTTCCAGCAGATTATTTTTTTTTAGTTATTATTATTGTTTGTACATTGTGACGTTATTTTTTCCAGAAAATGACAACCAGGCTATACGGCAGATGAAGCTGCCTGTCCTAAACTCTGTGTGGAGTGAGTATATTGTCAGCTGCCTGTCTCATTAGTCATCCTTGACATTGGATCATTTTATTAGTTGAACAACTGCAGGCAGATTATAGCTTCTGAAAATGGAAAATAGATCATTGATTAACTACTGATTTGAAATACTCAAGAGATTTCTGCAAACAGGAAAGGAAAAATCCATGTGCCATCGTATTAAGGGTAAGAAATACAGAAATCTTTGAAGTAAGGATTATTTTAACTAGGAAAAATTTTTTGAGGGTAAAGGATAGTGAAGCATTTGAATAGATTACCTGTGACTCTTCTTGTCTTTGGAGTACTGAAGGTGTTTACATGAAAGTTAGTCACATCTATCAGAATGGAATGGGTTTGGCCCTTCCAGGGACTGGATAGTAGAGCAGATGACTTTTCCAAGTCTCCTCCAGTAAAAGGACTTAATGTTTATGTTGTTGTTTTATTTGGTTTGTTGTTTCCTTGGGGTTTTTTTGAAGGAAGATGTATTCTAATAAAATCTTTCTTCCAAAGACACATTCAAAAGATGTGCATTTCTATCACTTTTCTACTGCAGAATCTGCTGGCTATCTATCTGACATTTCTTTCATGAAAAATAATGACAGCATTTAACAAAAAAATGAAGTTGTTATACATTAATATTCAGACATGTGCAAAGCTGCCTGAAATCAGATATTTACTGACTTGATGTCACTTAGTGTCAGTCATTAATAGTAACAGCTGTGTTCCTTTGCCCAAGAACTGTAATCTTTGAAATCCTTTAGAAACAGTTTTTGCACAAAAAAGATGAATAGGGTTAACTGAAAAAATCAGGTATTTCAAACAGTCTCTGTGCATTGAATAATGCAAGTTGCATATATATGTTTATATTTATGTATGTAAGCCTGCTGTTAAGACACAGGCCATTTCAAATATTGTTGGCAGTACTTCAGAAGATAAATCTTCCTGATTGGTTTGGGCCTTTTAGTCACTAAATGTTGAATTCAGAAAAGTGTACTCATTTTATAGACAGAAATAATTTGAAGTCAAGCTACCTAAAAGCTAAGATCTTATCTAGTAGCAGAAGCTGTATTTGTTAGGCTTTCCAAGCATGTAGAGGACAGCAAGAGTTTATGCTGGATCAAAATGAAGCTAGTGTTTCTTCTTCATAATTTTAGTTCATTACTGGTCACATCTTTTAAAACTGACACTCACTTTGATATGCTACTATCCTCGATCGCATTGTCATATTTATTTTAAGTCTGCCTAATCTATTTGTATGTTAAGGGATCACTGCAAATAGGAGTAAGAGACTTGCTAACTTTGATATGACTGAAGCCATATTTTCAAGCAATAAGCATTCTGGTAAAGTACTCACAGTAATAATATCTTATAAAGATGATTTAATATAGAGGGAATTAAAAAGCTAAGCAAAAGTTTAAGTCTTACTATAATTTACAGATTCCTCTGTGGCATTTAGATGGTGAATGTTTGGACTGTATCTCAGGAATATGGTTTTGGATCCAAGCAAATTCAAACCATGGAATATTGCAGATCCAACATGATGACATTATAAATTTTGCTTTGGCTCAACTATTAGAACTGACAGTTTTGCTAGCTATGATTAAAGAGTACCAAAATGAAGTAGAAGCAGGGTGCTTATTTTATCTTTAATGTGTATGATAATGGAAATCTGCTAGAGATTTTTGGGGGTTAATTCTCAAAAGAGATGGGGATAAATCCTGTGATGACAAGAACCAAAAGTTTATGCTTTATACTTGGAAAGAGCTTCCAAACTGTCCTAGAAGAATTTGGTAGGTACTGTGGAAATGTGTGACATTCAGGAAGTTGATCTTATGAACAAGTCAAAAATCATAGGAAAATTATTAACGAGCATTAATGATGTTCAGAGGAATGGGCTGGGAGACCCAGGCAGAATTTTGACCCCAGGAAGAGAGTGACAGTGTCCTCAGTACCTTCAGGGGAGCTAGACTTTCAGGGACCTAGCTCTGCTTTGGTGTGAATTTGACTTGGCGTATTCCTGGGAACAGATTTGTAAGTGTATTTAAACATGTAGTACTGCAAGTAATGAGTCACTGGAGTTTACAGTAGGGTGTGAATTAGGTAAGTCTCAGAGGTGATTCTGGCCATTTTATTAAACTTCTTAATATTACTGTTGTGTTATCCCTGTGGAAGTGTAGTCCATGGTTTTCAAACCCGTAGATCAAGTAGCTCTACGCAGCTCCCAGCTGGTGATTTGGGGGTGTATAGGTGCTTAACGGAAAGCACAAATGCAGTAGACATGCAGCATCAGATGGTGTCTTCTGGTGAAAATAGACCCTCTGGTATATAAAATTAATACCATTACACATCTGGTGGATGATAAAATTATTCTTAGATCATCTCTGTTTTCTGACATTAGCAGCCTTTTTCTTGTCTGTGAGAGAGGTCTGTTTTCTGGAGAGCTTTCTAACTATCTGATTAACACTGGCATGTATAGTTAAGTCTATTACTGTACTAGAACTTTAATACTAAATCCTGAAGAGATTTAAAGAGAAATTTTCCTCTTCTATCTCTTAATTTCGCTTATTTTTTTAAAGGAAGAGTTGAATATACAATATACTGAAAATTAAGGTAAAAATATGAAATGGTGCTTTTTTAATTTAAGAGCATTGATTCCTCCTACTGTATATATGAATTTTAACTTTAAGAAGCTGATTAAGTATGTCACCATATGTTAACAAAAATAAGATTAGCAGTCGGTGAAAAAGGTAAAATTATACTATATATTATAAGATCTGGCTGGAGAAAAGGTCTTTGAATTCACTAGCATTGTATGATTTTTTTCAATTTATTGGTTTTTTACCACTTATTGCTATTGTCTACTCATCATAAATATATTTCAGTGGTTTTCAATAAATAACATAAGACTTAAGCGCAGATTTTTGTCACTATGTATTGCTATGAAGCAGAAGAATATTATGTTACACAAGACTAGGAAATTAAACAAGTTAGCTTTAATTTTTCTCCCTTCTTTCTGAGAGGTTGTATTAAATAAGGCATTATATAGATGAAAAGTACACATCAGGTGTATACAAGAAGAATTTATAATCAGGAAGAAAATGCAAAGTGAGATGAAGCCATTGATATGATATCACCTTGATAGTCTTTAAAAAAATCTAATGTATTATTTCTCAGTGCCAGTTAACTAAACTACATTCTCTAATCCTGAAACGTTTTTCTTTTGTGAGATAGAAAAAAGATTCTGTGATGTTAAAATGGGGTGAATATATAATGGATCCAAGACTGTAGTAACATTATTAATTATCTTCAATCAAGTTTGTCCTTATGTTGTCCACAATGTATATAAATCATCCATAAGTATTATCACTTTCACTTCATTCCACCAATATTTCTCACTGTTCTTCTGATTTTCTACTTACATCTGTCTAATAAGGATATTAACAACACTTGTTCCTGTTGCTGATTCTTTATTATTGGTTATGTACAAGAAAACAGCCCATGTGATTTGGTTTAGCAGAAATTGAATCTCTAGGTTCCATATGTTTTGAGGTAACACTCTGTTGTATTCATCCTACATGAAACATGCAATGCAATTTAGTAAGACTTGCTAGTAAGGTGTAAATTCCTTTCCATTAAATAGGTGGGACTGCCCTGGGAGGAAAATCAAAAGTTAGGCCAGACCATCTGGTTCTTCATCAAGGTTTATGTCCACTGAGTTTTCAGTCTCTGTGATTTTACAACTATGTTTTCTTGTTATACTTTGGATCACTGTAAGAACACCATTTTAAAACGTGCTTACAACTGTAACATTGAAACTGTGCAAAGACATTTATAAATGGCATAGAATTAAGAGCTGAGCGAAATTTTCACAATCAAAACAAATCATACTGACTAATCTTTACCTGGAGATTTCCCAAGTTAGTGATTCTGGATCCAGCATCACTCTGTCCTTCTGACTAGACCTGTATTTATTTGTTTCAGTTTGTTGTTTTGTTTTGTTTTCTTTAAACCTATAAGCTGCCTTCTGTGAGATTCATTCTGCACTGATCTCAAATGTTTGGCAAGCAACTTCTCTTCCTCCGCCTCCCTCTGAATGTGACTAAATTTTAATTCTAATGAAACTTCAAATGGCTTATATCACTTGAGACATGCAGAGGGCCTAAAAGTACATGATACTGATGAGAAATCTGTGTTGCTTCTAGAGCTTCAAATTCTTCAAGCAGCCAGAGTCCTATGAAACTCTGCAAACAACTGCTCACGCAATACCCAAAAGGAGCAACTAAAATTTGTGTGTTTGCATTCATTCGTCTCCGATTTTAACAGTATTTTGGAGACAAATTAGTTTTCCAGCTTTTATCTGCAACCATGTGGAATGTAGATGCAGAGATTCATTTAATCATATGCTGTCAAGGGCTTTGGGAAAAGCAGAAAGTGTGAAAATTGTGATGAAACTGAGTGTCTCACACAGGATAATACTGCTGATCCTCTGCCAGCAGAATGACTGGGACTTGCATCCTTTGCACGTCCCAGGTGTCCCACCATCCCACTTCTGTGACCCACGGTTTATAACAGAGGCACTGGCCTCTCCTCTGAAGTTAACTGAGCAGTTCTATTTCATCTCTGTATGTTGCACATACAGAGATGTTGTTTGCATATGCCCTATGGAGTTCTCTTGGGTCTTTCCTAAGAAGTGGTATGTAAGCTGAACACAGGTCAGTCAGTAGGAAAAACTGAGTAGTTTTTCACAGTTGAATTTGCTTCAATTTCCTGACTGTCAGTTTTAACATAATGCTTAAACAGTGGTTTTATTGAAGTAACCTTTAAATTTGAAAGGCTAGAGTGAGTACAAACCTGGGGTTTGGATTTCACCCATGCTTTGCTGAAGTAATCTTACCTTGTAGTGCCTGGAGAGGCTCATAGAAGAGAGAAATCTATTAGAGCTTTCACAATCTTGATACGTTACATAGGAACAGGTACTGTTTATATGTTGTGAAAATGAGTATTCCAGCAATACTGCTGGTATGAAGTAATTTATGGAGGACTCGGTAACTGCAGGCTGTTAGTGTGAACAAAGACAAGTCTTTGAGAATATTACTGCAGTCTAAGATCATCTCTGATTGCTTCAGAGATTGCTTTGGGATATTTTAAGGCTTTCAGCCAGCCTGCTTTGAATGACTGTAAATGTAGTGCAAAACAGCATTCACACTAGTGTGTTGCAGTAAAAGGTATGTTTGCTGTATGTTTGCTCTACATACCATAATGGGTAGAAATCCCCAAGATCCCTGGGCAAGCACTAAATATGCTGAAAGCAGCCTAGCTGTATAGTGGCATTGGAGCTCTACATGGCTGAGAAGCAGGGTAAATCACCCTGCACAGGGAGGTTGCTTCTAGCACCTGACAAAGCATGGCAAAATACTGCCAGTTCAGAGCTGACCTGCACAGCCACATTACGCTGCACAGCGTGAATGTGCCTGCTGGAGACTTGAATAAAGCATTCATGTGCTGTGGCAGTGTGAGCTGCTTTTTCCTCTGTTACCACGTTATGTATCAGGTATGCTTGATCTTTTACCAGTGTTAACCACTGAGGGACCACCTAGTTCCAGTTGGAAACATCACTTAACTCATGCCAGAGGATTTTTGTGTATGTGAACAAAATGGTGAATTGAAGCATCACATTCTTCAAGAATCTTCTGTACTCTTGATAAATGAGAAAAGGAATGTCTCTTAATACCCATGAGTGGAAAAAAAGGACAAAAAAAAAATCTTAAATCTTTTGTTTGTTTGTTTTCCTGTTTAACATTGACTGAAATTTTAAAAATGTAGTACATGTTTTTCAAAAATATTTTTATGAACAAGATTGAGCTGGTCTCCTGGCATGTCATCTCTAAAGAAGGTCTGTGGGGGACATTGTCTTAATTTCAGCCACAGGTGTGATTACAGAGGAAGTGGCTTTGCTCTGTAGCGTAATATTGCTGATTATACTTTGTGTTCCTTGAGTTGAGTTTGTGGCACGTGCCAGAAACTGCAGTCATAGGGATTCAGGTAGCATGGGTGGAATTCTTACTTATAATGTGCCTTTTTGTTAGCCTTTGGTCTTGTGGCAGGTTTTTATCACGATATATCAACCTGGTTTATATCCTGACTTCATACTTCTGCTCCAAAACAAAGCCACACCTATTCTAAGAAAGGCAGGTTTGGATTGAAATGGTATTACCTTGTGCCTATCGGAACCCAATTTGAAAGCAAGTCTGATTTCATTAATTGCAACAGAGTACTGTCCATTGTAGAACCTTGAAAAGAGTGGCCTTTGTTTCTGAGATCTAATAGTTCTGCCACAGTGATGAATTTGCCTGAGTAACTTACTCCTCCTTATCTTGTGTGTCAATTTGAATTTCAGATTGCAAGTGCAGTTCTTCTGCTTTTCACATCCAGCCCCTGCATGACCTTATATTCAACCTGTTTTTCAAGTATTGCCATCTTGAACTTTAAAATCAGATGGTTCTTTAACCTTAGCTTCAAAAACAAACTAAGAATGAATTTTGTCCATCTTTGTTGTGCTATCTGTTTCTTTACGTTCACACAGGATTTTTTTAAAGGTAACTCTTGAGAGTACGCTTAAACTTACCAGCTATGGTAGCTGTGGGTTTGCTTTTTTATGTTAGAGTAAGCAAGTTCTTAAAACCCTTTGTAAACAGGTACAGTTCTACTTCAAGCAGAGTTTGCAGTCTGTAAAATTAGCAGACTTGTTTGAGCACTGGTAGGTTAGTCCAGACAAAATGAACTGCAGAGAATCAATGCTGAAAGAAAGCACACTCAAGAACAACCAGTTTTCAAAATCAGTGGTCATTCCCAGTGTGAGACCAGCTTGGCTGGCCTAGTATCGCAGTTTGCTGCCACCAGAAAAATTGATGCTTTTTCTTCTCTTCTTTATGCTGGTTCTGGTCATGACTCAACTCCTGTGTGACCAGGATACAGTGCACAAAGCTAGGTGAAAATAATGAGTGAATAGCTTTCCACTGCCATACAGAGACTGTCTAAGCTGGTACCACTCAGCCTATCAGGAATGGGATCATCCAAAAGGAAGCAGAAGAGGGGGGTTGTGCCCACTCTTTTCAGTGAGAGAGTTGGATCAGCTCCTTGTATCATCCCTGATCACTCCAAAAGGGCCCATTTTTTTGCTGATGCTCTGAACAAGCAGCTGTGTTGCGTTTTTCTGCAGTTAGGTTACTCTGGTTACCTCTGATAAGTGGTTGTCTTCAGCACACAGTGGTAGCAACTTGGGGATAGTGGTGTCCATGCTCTGCTTGTTGACAAAGCTAATGGGTAGCTATGCCCTAAATATGGTTAATCAAGGATACTCAGAAGTGGACACAGTTCACACTTTATTACACACAAATATATATGCATGTTAGTTTGCATACTACAGTGGAAAATATTACTGATTAACCCTTAACTAGCCCATGCTATTGAGATTTTGGACAAAACAGTAGAAATGCAACTTTGTAAGGAAAAGCTATAACTATAAAATCTGTTCTTTCTGCTTCTGTGCCAGCCACTTCTGTTGCAGGAGAAACAGTAGCATCTATTCCCTGTGATGCTTTTGTATCCCATCCAAAACAACCTGGCCAACAACCTGGTAGCTCAGTAAGCACAGCCTGGGTGTCCACCTTTAAGAGGCTTCTGCCAACTGCTCAGCATAAAAAACTTGCAGACCACTCTCACTGTCACTCGAGATGGCATTGGGCTTTTGAGAGAAACACTAGCTGGGCCTGTTCCCTTTTCCCTACGTGGTGCCATTTCACTCAGACACCCAAAGGAACTGTGCATATAGAGAGTGAAGAGGGAATTTAATTCAGCAGTGTCACAGTTATGCAAAGCACCCTCTGACATGGATGGGAACTGTACAGAAACATACAGGAGAGCATGCTGACAAAAGGAAAGATTTATTGATCTAAAACCTGTATTTATTTTAGGAAAACAAACAAACAAAAACTAACATGCAACCTTTCCGAATCAAGCTTTCAAGTTGTTTGCATAGTTATTTCACAGAAGACTCATTTTAGACGTTGGCACCTTGCTCCGTCTGTTCTCCATTGCATAGCAGAGTTGCATCGGAGATCGCCTTCCCTCGTGAGGCTGAAAAACTCCATTCTTGCTTTTAACAGAAGAGAACATTGTGACTTGCTCAGAAGAAGTACTATCTTGAGAACAGAAACCAGAAGTGCTCAGTGGTAGGCTAGTATCTTACTGTACAGATCTTTCTGCCCACAATTTTTTAATGTAGAAAAGCTGCCATTTTCTTCCCTTAAAAGAGCCTTCCTGGAGATACTACTAAGCCTTTAGTTGTTTTCCTGTGGAGTGGTCAGTTGTCTCTTCTGCAGCTTCTTGGAATGGCAGTGCACTTTATGATCTGATCACAGAGAACGAGTTAGGGTCTTGGATGAGGGTAAAGAACACTTTAAACAAAAAAGTATCCTCAGGATGTTAAGACTTCTTTGGGAACAAATGGGGTACAGGAAGATGGGAAGTGGGCCTTTGATAGATGATTTGACAATCCAGTTGTGACTGTGCCAAAGTCATGTTTCTGTCACATCACTATGTCCATTAATTCTTTTGGCAAGTTTTATTTCCTTGGGGAGACGGCTCCGATGAGTGGTGTCCAGGATAGTGTTTCTTCTCAAGCTTTTTCCATGGTATGCAGCTTAATTTCCAGCTTGCAAGTCACACGTGTTGACAAGAATCAGATGCACCTGTTCCTTGACCGTGACCCGCTCCACAGATGCAGATTTAGAGCCTAAAAAGAAAGGGCTGAAGGCTGTGTACCAGTTGAGCCGGGTAACTTCACTGCCAGAGATATTTTTAGTATAAATTGTGTACTTGCATCTAGGTTCAGAGTGATTATAATTATGTCAGAAGTTTTGTTATACAAAAATAAGCAGCTGCTAAAGACTGAGGGCAAATAAGGACCACAAAGCATTGAATGCATGGATTCACATGTGGTAACACTTCTTCTAATGTGCCCGTTGGGATTTCTTGCCTAAACTCTACCTTTACTGCATGCTTTAGAAAAGCATCTTGCTCTTTATCAAGCAAGCTTCTTCAGTTATTTTCTGCTTTTCTTATTCTCTGGACTGTCATCATCTTTTCTCAACAACATCTGCACTTTGATTATAAGCTCTCTATTTTTTCTTGCAAAGCAATACTATATGGTATTGAGTATATATACTGTGTGTATATTCTTCACATTTCCCTGGGCTCGTCTCTGAAATCTCAGAAGCTTTATAAAGATACCAGAAATGTATTTATTGTATGTATACAGATAGTCTGGTCTGCAGAAGTACAGCATGCACGTAATTGTGCTTACCAAGAAAAGGAGCGAAGGGGCTTGCTCGCCAAGGGCAAAGAACTCTCTTTTTCAAGCTCTCAGTCAAAAAAGAGTCTAGACATTTTTATCACATTAAACAGTCTGGAGCATTTAATAGATATGTGACAGGAAGAAAGCAGTCTGAACTAGCTGACCAGTTTTGTTATGGGAAAAGCCTGCTGGGCCCAAGACTTTATTATTTGCGATAGTAATTATGCTGGAAACACTTAATGGTGGTATATGAAGCAAAGCTGTTTTTAGACATGTTACTGTCACATTCTAGGGAGTCTGTTGTGCGTTGCATTTGCCACTGCACTTGATTTTGATGGGCACTGTACTTGATGAGTGCATATGCCACTTGTTACTAAGTCGTAGGAGGTTAGAGTGAATAGTGGCAGTATTAATTGGCAGTATTTGTTGGCACCAAAGAGCATTTCAACGCATGCAGCCAATGCAAATGGGAAGATGTTTTCTTTCTGTCTCTGCTAGGGCCCCCAATTTAGGGGTGTAACAAGTTGCATCTGTTGACTTCCACTGCATCCGAAGGCTTCCAGGCAGACTCCTTTGCCTTTGACCTCCGCCCTCTCATCTAGAATCACTTCTTTCACCTTCCCAGGCATTTTGCTCATATGTCCCTTGGTTTGTCTGCAGCATAGGGGAAGGCTGAACTCATCGTCTCTGGGAGCCCTGCCATCCCCACTCCTGAGCTGTCACAATAAATAATCCCACTCTGCTATTGCCTGGAATGCTGGCACTGTTCTTGCCACTTCTTTCTTCTTTACCCCACACAGACATAAGTGTTTTGTTTTGTTGGTCTTTCTTAGTGTATATTCCACCCTGTTCCTTCCTTTACAGCCTTATTGCAGAAACCCAACTTCATACTTTGAGTAATATCTAAAAATAGCCTTGCTTGTGCTATCCAAATCTGCTTCCATTTCAGCTATTCCAGACTACCTACAGTTTTTTTCTAGCACTGTGAAAATGCTGCCACCTTCCATTTTCATTTCAGCTGTATTGGCCTGCTCAGGCACTTCCTCATTCTGTTGAAGCCCGTATCGGTATCAGACATCCCATCCTTGCTGTCTGCATTTTTCTGCTGTTATTAGTTCCCTCTTTCTCTTGTCAATTCTTATGCTCTTCCCCCACACATGTATTTAATTTCTTTCTCCCCTAATGGTTGTTCAGGATCAAGAATGTCTTCATATTCCAACATGATGTGCATACTCTCACCTTTCCAGGGAGAGAAGAAATCACTGCTTATCTTCCTGCCTACGTGAGCATGTTCCATTATGTACCTCTGTCAGCATCAGGGCAAAGGTATCCTCTGCTCATACTATGTGTGTCCCTGTCTACCTCAGTAGAAGTGGCAGTCCCAGCAGCAGGCAACAGTAAAAACCAGTGATGAGGAGGCTTTGAGCGGTAATAGCTCCCCCTTTGGTTTTCTGCTCTTCGACACTGAATTGCATCTTAATGTTAGGAATTTGGAGAAAGTCCCCTGACTCTGGCATCTCCAGTTGGTCCAGAAAAATCTGAATAAATTGAACCTCTCCTCATGCTGTTTATTATGAGATGTCAAATAAGTGTTCAGAATGGGCTGTGTGTGCCAGCATACCATACCAGCGCTGCTGACTGGCAGACTGGCTCTTCTTTTTGTCTCTGTGCTGGACAAATAGGTTACATACCAACACTTTTATTTTTATCCCTTTTGGAATACTGCACCAAATCATCCATTTGGAGCAACACAAAAATTGAGATGCCTTTCCTCCAGAAATGTTGATATATATTATGAATAGTTGAAAACCTAAATGCAGCCAGCAGGAAGATTTGGAGAGGCTGCTGGCTTGGAACACTCTCCCACCCCTCTCTTTCATAGTTGACAAGCCTGGTTTTGCCCCATTTTTTAAAAACAAGTGTTATATTAATAATCAGACATTTTAAGGACATTGTTCTTAAGTAACAGAACTGAATACCTCAGTAATGAGTATATTAGCACTCTGAACTGTTTTTTCAGATCACCTTATCTCTTATGTCTCACGGAGTCTCATTTTTATCCTGAAGAGACAACATCTGTCAATTTGATAATGACTGATGTGACAGAAAACATCACACAATGTCAAAAGAGTTGTTTTAATATTTGATTAGTAGAAACGTGTATGTAGATTGCATGGTTTCTCTGAGGCAGGGATTGGTGAAAGAGACTGTGATGCCGTGTTTTATGCACTCCCATCTTCTGTATATGGTTAACTATGAACTTACCAGCTTAAGTATTGGTGACTTTTTTTTTTACCCTTGGTCTAATTACCTGCACAGTCTTTCTTGTTCTGCCTCCATTGCTTTTAGAACTTCTGGACAGTGGCACAACACAGCCATTTAAAAAGAAAACTGGCTGAAACAAATTTACAACAAATGCTTACTCTGCCACTTACCTATGATAATGAAGTAACAAGATGAATAAGAATTCAAAGTTCAGAACCAGTTGCCCTTCCTCTTGCATCTCTAGGAAATAATAAATAGCTGATAACCCGGTATACCTCATACATGCCTGTCCATATTTGGACAGCTGTTCTGCCTGAAAGAGGGTTTCTAGATTTCCAAATTACAGGCAGTATTTTATTTTTAGCCTTGCCTAGTTGTGATATATTCTGTTAGGAACTATGGTGGCAATCTCATCTTCAGAAAAATGCCTAGTCACTTATTAATGAGTTAATACTGGATGTTATTGGTGACAAAAGTTATGTTACACACCTCTTAGCTCTGAGATATCTCATTGTTGGTGTTTTCAAAATCTTTATATAGAGAAATAATTAGCATCGCTAAGTGTGTAGTTAAGTCTTGCTAGCTTCATTGTTTGGGGCGGGGGGGGTGGGGGAAGGAAAATGGCAAAGAGTCCATCCAGGACTCCAGAGCAGTCTGGCTAAATGTCAGCTGTAACCCAGATCCCTTGAGTCGCAGTTCACCCAAAGCAGATGTGTTTTTCCTGAACAATTGGTGTTGAAAGGTGTTCCTGCATACAATAGATAGTGTTTGGAACTGAGGAAAATAAGATGAGTTGAGCCTATACAACAGTGTTTATGCCACACAGTTTGATTAAACTTTTTGTTCCCCATACATTAAATTACTCATGATTCATGGGTCTGCTTTCTACACAGTAATGTTGAAGTGCACACCATGAGCACCATGTGTGTTTCTTTTCCTGATACTAGCTAGGAGGGATCAGAGAAAGAGCCTTTAATAAAAAGACAGTTAGCATCTTCCATTTCTTTCTGGTTTGATGATTCAGTGTTTTTGTTGGATGGGTTTGTTTTCCCTGTGATTTGCACCCGAAGTCTTGGCAGAAAAATAAAATGAAATCAACCAACCATTTAGACAAAAGCTATGAGGGAGCTTCAGTCTGTTCCAGCCAGGCATTAGCTAGGGTGGGCTGCAGCTGCTCTGCTGCTGCCTTTACTTGAGCTCAGGTTGTATAGAGAGAAAAGAAGAAAGGCTGTGCCTACAGCTCTCTGCTCCCCAGGATTTCGATTACTGCAGCCACTGGGGATGGGTGATCAGAAGGGGGATGGATCTAATGCTGTGCCTGCGTGCCCCTACCTCCTAGCTGAGACTTCACTAAGGCATGAGGCAATGTGTGGGCAGGATAATGGGGGAAGTAAAGGGTGATGAAAACAAGAAATGGATATCAGGTGCAAGGAAGGAAGGAGCATACTGATCAAATGCCGATACTAGGTCTATGTTTCTTGCTTCTTGTTTTGTATTATCTTCTCCTGATGAAAGAGATGCAGGGTATCTCTGGGGTATAAGGTGAGTGCTGAGATGAAATCTGAGCAATATCACAACTTCTAAGATAGATATAAAAAAAAATCCTGACCAATGCTGTGGGTCAAATGGGATAATGATAATCTCACCTAAAAAGTGTAAAACCCCCTGTCTTTTCATAGTGACTGTAGTCTGGAGGCTTTATCCAAAGTACCAAGAAATTTGTAATTAAATTAAACTTTCAACAAATATCTACCATTAACACAATCCAACTGTAAAATAATGAATGCAACTTTTTGATATTAATGCATTTTAGACCACTGGAACAATTGCCAAAGAAGATCAGCTTAGCTTTGTCTGAAATTTTAATCCAGTAATGTGTGTCTCTCCAGTTTTCTCAGAAATCATCTAGAAAACCATTCAGAATTGAACCCTGAAAATTATAATGTCACTTTCCTAATTTTAGTTTTAAAAGTAACATCTATGTTCCTCACGGCTTATTGGTTTTTAAAATAACTGTATATTTTGAAACAAGCTCATATTAATGCATGTCAAAACTTTAATAAAGTTTGGTTTGACCTAAAGGACCTGACCATAGAAGGGGTTACAACAAACACACGGAGATTTAGAAGTCATTACAAAAATGTGATCCTGACCTTTCATTACATTTTATTAATACAAGATCTGAGGCTGTGTCATTATTTGGAAACAGACAACCGTGTCCTCAGGATGTGATCACGGAGGAGCTGATATCTGTAGGTTGATTTATTTTTGTTTGAGGATGTAGCTTGCATTATTTCCAAAACTTTACCTGGCACTTAAAAAGTGAAAGATTGTCAATATTCATCTGGTTTGGAAGTTTGTGTTGCCTTTTAAATATTGACTGTATTTATAGTTAATAATTTGTTGTTAGAATTTTATTGTTGTTTTATGTCCTAAGATCCCTGAACTCTTCCATTCATAATGGGAATGATGCTCACTTAAGGTTATTTGGTGTTTATCTGTACTCCCACCTGATTTCTTCTTAGGATTTTGATTTCAAACAGTTATATGTATCTTTCTATTGCATTAAAGTACAGCAATCACTTTGCTTGAAATCTTCTAGAGCATTAAGCCCCGAAAGGAGGCTAAAAAGAAGCTGAAGTTCTAAATGTTGAAATCACATGTGATTTCAATTAAAATAATTGACACAAATACTTCATACAGGTGTACCTAAAAGGGAGAAACACTGCTCACTACTTAAAAGATGTTATCTTTCAGCTACAGCTTGAACAACACCACCAGAAATTAAGTATGATATTAGTTGCCCAATGAACATATTGAAGATTCTGTTTTTTTCAATAAATCTGACACGTCCTTTTCCTTTAGGGCTCATTGCTGTAGTTATACAAGATGTCAAGTTTTATAAGACGGTAAAGAGAAAATTTGGGCTTGAGTAATTCAGAAAATACTTGAGCTGTTTTGCAAGTGCTGTATATTTGTAATTTATTCTTTTTCCTTATTCCATGAAGTAGTCTTTCTTTTAACACTGTCTTCAGTTGAAAGACACAGAGTGAAGCAATTAACCTGAATAAATGTCACTTCTGGTTAAATCAAGATACATACATCACAAGATGTATACATACATCACATGCTATAGCACCTCAGGAGACATCTTCACAACTCTTACCCAAACCATTGCTTTAATCAAAGTCCAATTCATTCTCTATTGCTACCTCGGGAGGAGATGGCTTCCAGGAAATGGGATGTTTGACATTATATTAAAAATAAATCTTGAACACCTCCAACACTTCTGCTTAACTAAAGATAAAACTGTAGCATCTTCCGCATTTTGAGACAAAACAGGGAAAGTTCTAGGGAAAGATAATTAGTAAGGATCAAGGAAATTGCAGACCAGTCAGCCTCACCTCCACCATGGAAAAATGAGGGAGGTACTCATTTCGGAGGCCATCTCTAAGCACTGAGTCCTGTACCTGGGAAGGAACAATAAAATGCACCAGTATAGGTTAGGAGGCAATCTGCTAGAGAGTAGCTCCATGGAAAAGGACCTTGGAGTCCTGATAGACAAGTTATAGATGGGACAACAAAGTGCCCTTGTGGCCACAAAGGCCAGTGGTATCCTGAGGTGCATTAAGAAGAGTGTGTCCAGCAGATCAAGGGAGGTTCTCCTCCCCCTCTATTCTGCCGTAGTGAGACCTCACCTGGAGTATTGCATCTAGTTCTGTGCTCCCCAATTCAAGAGAGATAGAGACCTACTTGAGAGAGTCCAACAGAGGGCTAAGAGGATGATTAAGGGACTGAAACATCTGCCTTACAAGGAAAGGCTGAGACACCTGGGGCTTTTTAGTTTGGAGAAAAGACAGAGAGGATGTAGTTAATGTCTAAAAATAAGGGCTGGGTGTCATAGAATCATTATGGTTGGAAAGGACCTCCAGGGTCATCAAGTCCAACCTTCGTCCTAGCATTTCTATAACCACTACACCATATCCTCAAAGACCACATCTATTCGTGCCAAGAAGGCAGGGACAGACTCTTTTCACTAGTACCTTGTGATAGGACAAGGGGGAATGGATTCAAGCTCGGGTACAGGAAGTTCCCTCTCAACATGAGAAAGAACTTCTTTACTGTAAGGCTTATAGAGCAGAGAGAGGTTGTGGAGTCTCCTTCTCTGGAGACTTTCAAGACTTGTATTTTTGAGTGATCTGCCCTAGTTTTGTCCTGCTCTGGCAGGGGGGTTGGACTCAATGCTCATCGGAGCTGTCTTCTAACCCGTAACATTCTGTGATTCTGTGATCATATACTCACATTATGAAATTAAGTTCCCTTGGCAGATCAAAAGCAAAAAACTTGCTATTAGATACTGAATACTATGTGTAAATGAAAATAAGTTGTCATTTATTGTATATTTTTATGTCAGATTGCTAAATTCTCTGTACAATTGACAGCACTACAAGAACATCCCCTCCTGAAATCATTCATCCCTTGGGGAAGATCTGAGCGTTTCCCCTTGCCTTTTGCCTTCACTGCTACAGAATTGAAAATGTGAACACTAACTAACACTGACTAACTATCACCAGAAGGAAACAACAAGATAGAAAATATAATTTTACTTACTCAGTAAAGTGTATAGTTTTGTATGTATGCTTCATTATTTTTTAACACTTAATTTTATATTAACTTCCAGTTATGATAGCTCTGCATTTTGCTTTGCTATTCAAATGATACTTTTTCTAGGAATATATATAGATGAGCTTCTGTTATTGCTGTAGGAATTTCCTTGTGGACTATGAGTAAAAACTTACTATTTTATTTTAACACTTTGCTGTTGAAATTGTGAAGTTGCTTTTGTTTTTCCAGGCATTGTAAGTGGCACCTATCTAAAGGCTCATTTTAGTCAGTAAGGGAAGTTAATAGTATTAATTTACAATGGTGATGCATAAGGACTGATCCCAATGCTATCAGAAGCTATATGATGAGTCCAGATGACTTCAGTGATCAGTCTGGATCAATTCAAAAGGGAAAATCAGCTCCAGTGGCTTTGTGTTGATGCTGAGCATAGAAATAGCTTGCTTTCTCAGCACTACAAGTTTTTTTTGTGAGGATGACAAGGGGTTGATTGCCTTTCTGTTTTTCAGTGGAGTGATATTCATACCATCAATTTTAGGCTCCTTAACAGAGTGGAAAAAAAGGCTGTTAATTTATGTTCAGATGATTCAGCTCCATTGATGAGAGAGGCAACCATGATTAGTAGAATTAGCATGTGAGCAGGTGACAAAACTAGATAGTTTTGTTGTTACTGGTATTGGTTTGTTTTCTGTTTGGGGGAGAATTTTATAGTTACTCCATTAGCTACAAGCATTTATCATTCTGGATTTTTCTGCTGATTCTGTGTTAATACTGTCTGATTAACCTGTCTTTTAACATTGCCCTAATCAATGGGCTTTTTTTTTTTTTTTCCTGTGCAACATGAATTATATAATCTGTAAGAAACATTCTTATTTCTTGCATCAAATTTCTTGAATATATAATGTCTGTATCACATTTATTTTTAAGAATTAATGAACTTTTGAGTTTATAGTGTCTTCTATGAATGTTCATTCTCTTGGAAATATGATTTTTTTTTTTCTGAAATATTCCTGATGCTACTGTAAACACCTGTTTAAGATTATTTTTTATTAGACATGTACATGTGTGCAAGGTTAAGTTGTTGGTCTGCTATCTAAAAGCTGGTCTAGTCCATCAAAGAGCTGATCTGCATTCCTAACTTTTTGCCTTGGTCCCTTTCACTAAATCAATTAATTTAGAAGTTTGTGTGGAATTAGACCTGAGTGAATCATCTAACTTAGAAGCTTTCCATAATGGCTTAATTTCAATATAATTCTAATTGTCAGAACATAGTCCTGTTATACTGTTGCAAATGTACTTTATTTACATGACCAGTATGTCTCTTTATATGCCATTCACTTCTCAGAAAGGAGAATGCTCTCTCCAAAAAAGGGTGGGTTGTAAGCACGTAAGTAGACAGAGTTTTAGAATGAATGAGAAGGCTGGGAAGAACTGTAGATACTAACAGACTAGGAAGGCCTTAGGACAAAAAGAAAAACATCTAAGAAAGCAGGGAGGTCATGTTTATGTTCTATGGTCTGGCGTAGGAATTCTGCTTGTTAGAGATACTGGTGGTCATCAGAGGTGATGGCTGAACCACAGTTTGTACCTTAAGTTAAGGCAGGACCATCTCATTTTCCGTACCATGGTGTAAGCAATTGTTGTTTTCTGCTGTCAGCAACAGATAACACTCCTTTCTTAGCCTGAAGCAGAGCTCTGCCTCACTGAACTTTTGTGAAATGCTGAAGAAGAGGTTAGTTAAGAACAGGCCACTTCCTTGTTTTGCTCTAACCTCTTAGCTGCCCCTGCATGCCAATGCATTCCAGCAATTAAAACGAAATGGAAAATGAGACAAAATGGAAATTGAGACCATTACGAGACAATACACGTTCAGGCGCCGGAGCTCTGTTGTATGTCTTTTGTTGCTTCTGGACCTTGCTTTTGGGACAATTGTTTTAAGTTGCTTGTATTAGCTGTGGGATTAATGTGTTTAAAAATAACCTGCTGAAAAAGCACTGTTTTTAAACAGAAAAAAAACCCCACACAAAACCAACAACAAAATTTGACTGTGGAAGAGCCTGGAGAGCTATGAAATCTTGGAATATTGTGTGGATGCTGCAGAAATTCAGCAATGTGTCTCCCACCGTGACTTTTTATGTAGGACTCACGCTGTAATGGCTCTTATTTACTAAATGTTCTTAAAACTCTGAATTTTTAAGTTCTAGTGCAGAAACAAAAGTTTTGTGTTTTTAAAAAACCACCTTGTCTCTGCATTTTGCATAGAAGAATGCTGGTACATTTGCAACCAAACAAATTTGACGCTGAAGAATAAATATATGAAGATCTGAATTTTCTTCCTGTAAACCTCTAGAAACAATGGTAGTACTTGAATATGAAAGTATTTCAGAGCCTTGTTAAAAAATGAAGGGGGCATTTTTATAAGAATTTCAGCATTGCACTGCCTGTTTAGCTGCCTTGTGGACTAGAGTGAGAAACTAGCTGTCCAACACTGGACTGGCATGAACTCCATAAAAAACTCAAAAAAACCTATGGAGGTCTCCTGATGTAGACCTGGTTGTCTTTGTTATGAAGAACCTTCTTTACCAAAGAGGAGCTGTGGTAAAGGAGATATATAGGTAGATATGTACGTATACATACTTCAAGATGGGAAATACATTACATTTATTTTTTAAAAGATTGCTTCCTTGTATCTGTGAGAAAATACATACATCTGGGCAAAATTACTGAACTCAGCATAGTGTTCTGTGGGTGCTTACACTTCAGCCCTGAAACCCACACAGACAACATCTGGTGCAGGCTTAGGTGATGTGATTTGAAAAGGTAAGGGGCGAAATGGAAAATGGAATTATAAGCCTCCTTGCTTATAACTCAGCAAATAATGATTCAGTCCAGAGGCAAAAAATAATAATTACTAAAAGAAAAATTTATAAGTATTGTTATAACATATGGGGCCAAGCGAACTGCGGAAATGGTGAGTTACTGTGTTTTAGCCTGGGGGGGATCAACTCTAAGGGATACTGCTGTCCTGTCCAACAGTGTCTCAACATTGACAGGATGTTTATGGGATCCAAGGAGTATCCTATCCATCACGCTAGCCAGCCCTGTGGGTTAGTTTAGAATATCACCTCTTTCCCCAAACACTTGTCTTCTTTGTATTAACAGAATCCTTTCCTCCTCCTGTTCAGCCACACCTTGTCCTCCTTTCAGTCAAAGAATGGGAAAAAAAAAATCCAAACAGGATTTATAGTCCCTCCACTCCCCATACTCTAGATTTAGCTTAGTATAGTCAAGCTTGTAAAAGAGGAAGACTTCTGTGTTAAATAATGCTATTCTGGGTACGGTTAATTTTGTCCTCACTTTTTGGGTAGACCAGGTGAATCAAAAGATGCCTTTCTTCATGTGAGCCAAATCATGTCTTCAGGCCTAAATCAGTGTTGAGAGAAAGGGAGTTAGCTCAAAAGTCATTTAACTATTGCACTTGAGAGACTTCTCCCTTGTAGTTACTAAGTCCTGAGGTGTACTTTCTATGAGTGCTCTTTCTACTTTTCTGAATGGTGTGTGTTCAGAGGCACTTTTGTACTTTAAAAACACTAAATCAGTGAGAAGGTTTTAATTTTTAAAGGCTATTTCAAAGTTTTAAAATTAAAATTTTAATGCCTTTGAATTTAGTTCTTAAATCTTCTGTCTCTCCCAGTTGAACCCTCACACATTTCATTATTACTAAATTTCTTTAGAGGGGAGTAATTCTTGATACTCATCATAGTGAGGGTATATGCATGTATATATTTACCATGATATGAATGTTAGAACATCATGTTTGTTTGGGCTTGGTTGGTGGGTGGGGTTGGTTTTGGTTTTTACTTTCTTTGAACTGCTTAAAAATTGATGAAGATTAGCAGAACTCTAAAGAGTGACAGGGGACTATTTGTATTTTATTTTGGTGATCTTAAAAGCTAACAAGTTTATGGGAGAATGGATTTTTGAGGTGTGTAAGAAATGTGAGAGACTGAAAAGAGCTTTTCTAAAGGCAGAGAGAATTTTCTTCACCTTCTGCACAACTGCCAAAGCATATGGCTTAAAAATCTTGGTTAAAAGTCATCTGACTCCTTGCTGCATGTACTCAAGCCATCTTTTGCTCACACTTCATCTGTCTCATTTAATCTGTAAACTGTATTGACCTGTGAGAGAGCAGAGCTAGAGAAGAGCTTGGTAAGATAGTAAATAACAATAAGCTTGAGTCCCTCAGACAGAACTTGATTGCTTGATAAATTATGAGCAATCAAGCATGTTTTCTTGCAGCTAAATGCAAGTTTATGCAAATAAGAAGAAAGACTGTAATTGTGGTTTGTATGACAGAGGGGTGTGCTGGGCTATGGTCTCCTGGTTCAGAAAAGGCAGCTGCAAAAGTGAAGAGGGCTCAGGCCATCTCCAAGATTTGAAAAATGTGTATTGCAGCAGAAACTGAAGAGCTTGATCTATATAATTTATCAATGTTGAAGTAACTTCATCATACTGTCTAAGTACCTAGACAAGGAGAAGATAACTGTAAAGGAGGGATTTTTACAAAGCTATATTTCTATGACTGGATGATTAACTTGAGGTTCAAATTGGTAACAAAATGCATGTTTGTAGTGCTAAGGTTATTAGTTTTTCTGAAAGATAAGTATATATTCAAGCACTCTTTACATCCAGGATTGGAGTGCCAGATGAGGCACGCAGGAGTTCAGAGCAGTTGCAGAGCTTGTAGCTTTTAAAACCTATGTCTGTATGGGGTTCAATGTCAGCAGAAAAAAGCAAAGGTGACGTGTATAGGCTGGGGACTGTGGAAGGGTATTCTTCACAGTCTTAAAAGTGTCATTGCGTTTCTTATGTTTTAGCACACAAGGTATCTGCTTTTCCCAGGAGGACTTCACGTGCTGGCTGCATGTATTACTGCATGAACTACCCTCTACATTTGAAGTAACTTTTCTTCTTGGGAACATTCTGATAGTAAAAGTCATTTAAACAGATAAGGGAATGGTCAATATGCCATAAAAATGAAGTGTTTATCTCTTCAAGTGTGTATGGTTTTAAAATTCCTTTAAAGCATATTTTTCCAAGACTTTTGAGGATTTATTGTATAGTGTGGGGTTTTGTTCATTCTGGTTTCACCTTTGCCACTAACAAAGCCTGTGAAGCCAGAAAGCAACTTTATGAAGCTGTGTTTCTCTAAAGCTTTGCTCTAAGAACAAGCACCAAGTTTTCAAGTTGTAATTACACTGAGCTACTGTGTGGAGCCTGTGAGCTATCTAGGACAAGACAGCATCAGGCTGCTGCAATGGGATGGCGGTCTTAGTGCACAGCTTCCTCCATGGAATGAGGAAAAAGCAGCTCTATGCTGACCTATGCTAGAAGAGACCTGAAATATATAAATGAATTTTGATAAATGTATAATGGTACATTCCCTGAAAGGATATCAAAATATCTCAGAATTCTCACGAGGAAGATATTATTGCTTTTTTACAGAGTGGTAAGAGCCAAATGCACAGCACTGGCAAAAGGAAGAGGGAGCTTTTGATAAGATACTAAATGTAGCTGATGGCTTCTTGGGCCTAGTTTCTTTTCCTCTATTTTGCTCAAAACATCTGTTCATTGTGGGTAAAAAAAAAAAAGGTATGGGTGAGTAGTCTAAAATACTGTTTTTATATGTATATATATATTTTTATTTTTTTTTTAATTGGAGAGTACAGATACGTTGAGTTCTCATCCCATTTTCAAAAAAAGTGAATACTTAATGGTGACACACGCAGACATATATATATAATGAATTGTATTTCTGATAGTTATGGAAAGTGAATTCATTTATCTTCTTCCTAAGACTTTGGAAATGTGAGATGTAGCTTTGACAGTTTTGTATCAATAACCAAAAAAAAGGCAGGAGATAGAGGTGGGCATTATCAAAATGTGTTTTGCATTTTTTTTTTAGTAAAAAGGCTATTCTTTTTGTAAAAAACCAATCAAAAGTAATTGTTCTGAAGGCCAGTCTTCTAACAGTATCCTCAGAGTTATTTTATTCTTGTTCCTTTCCTTGTTAGAATATTGTTGTTACTGATGAAAACAAGACAGAGAAGGAGGATACTACAAAATTCTTAATTTTTTTTTTTAATTTTTTTTTTTTAAACACTTGCTTCTGTTCTGATTTTAAAGTTCAACCAAAGTAGACATTGCTCCCCCAATATTCTTAGACAAAATTGTTATCTAATTGGTAATATTTTACTCAGCTGTTCAGAATTTTGGCAAACACAAACACTACTAATATGGTTTGCATATCATAGATGACACAGACTGTCATTCTCTCCGTTGAATTTTATAAATACTTTTTATTCTTCTCACTCATACAAACTTTGCTTGGGCTGCGTGCCTGCATTGTAATGGAGTAAGAACTGCATTGGTTATACTTATCCTAGTATCATGCTGCTAGAGACTGTCAGTAGCAGATGAACATCATCAGTTGTCAGAGGAGGCAGACAAGAACAGGGTAAGGCAGTGTTTGCCTTTGAGACAGGCAGGAATGTGTGAGTTCAGATTATTGTGACCATGTGCTATATTCCTCCTCAATATACCATTTCACAGAATGGTTTGCTGAAGGTCAGTCTTGTCTTGCTTCTGCCTGGGTATATTCCCTCTCATACAAGAATTTCTGATCCAGTTTATGAAGGAATAACCAAGATACTGTGTGTCCTACGTGATGTCACTAAGCAGGAACAATGCAGATGCACTTTACTTCATGTAAATGAACTTCAGTCTTTCAGAGTACATAGTTGGGATGTTTTCTGATGTTAAGCAGCATAACCTTGCTGCTGGAAAGGATACTGAAAAATTTTCTGGCCTTCATTGTAAGGTCCGTATGTTATAACTTCTGTCTTATACTCTAAATTCAGTTTTGTTTACATTCCTAAACTTGCAGAAGTGCACAATACTACTAGCTAATTTTATGTAATACCCTATGTGCCTAAACAGTTTATTTCTTTTGTCCCCTAAGAGTTTTGACCTATGTATTATCCATACCTTGAGTTATGTGTAAAATACCACTGAAAATACCGGGGAATTTATTTAATGTAAATTGATTTTGAAATACAAAATGCAGAGGAAAAATGTGTTTTGCCTATGTAGTATACAGTTTAAAATGTTAAAACAAATAAAATCTGTCCTAATAGGATCTGATCTTTTCCTGTAAAGAATCAGCACTCATTTATATAACAGGTTGTGGTATTCTGTGTCACCTAGGACTGCATTGATCCTAGTTTCATTATACTCTAGAAGTGATGTAGCAGATATATAAGCTAAAGACATCTTATAGTGCAGGTGCTTTTTCAAGTAATTAAGTTCAGATACGCATGTTACAAGTATTTTTCCTTTTAAAGTTATGAAAGAAAAGCATTCTTAGAGGAAAATTCTTGATTTGGCAATTAACTGTGACTCTCTAATACTTCTCTGTGAAAGGAAAAGCTGAAAGTCCCTTTTTTCCTGCTTAGACTTTGAAATGCTCCTTTGAAAAGACAGTAATTGAACTCTGGTTTTTCATTCCATTTCAGGTTTTTCTTCTGTAATCATGGCAAAACCATATGAATTTAACTGGCAGAAGCCAGTACCCTCTTTTATGCAGGATGGAGCTGTGTTTGACAGATACGAAGAGGTAAGAAGCCAATTGCATTTCATTTGCTATTCTCTTTTAAATATGTAGATGTTACAGAATATTTCATGTTTTACTTTCATTGTACACAAGTAAATTTTTGAGTAACTCCAGAAATGTGTGCGTGGAGGAAGTATCAACAGACTTTATTGCTATACAGCTTCTGGCTTTTAAAAGAAACAATAATTTTAAAATGTTTAGTCCTTCTGATTTGAAATAAGCCCCAAGGAAGAGAAAGGGAGATTTGAATCAAAATATCTGTGATGTGCGTAAAGCTCTCATCTTTGCAGACTCCTAAAGCACATTAGCGAACAAAGTGAATCCTTCCCTTTTTTTTTTGTACATCTATCAAATGGAAGGGGAGGGGGTGTAAATCTTTTTGTAAAATATAAGCTGAGGACCTGCATCTCCCAGGGGGAAGTAAGAAAACACAAAACATTTATTCTGATTCAAATGCATCATTTAAGCCCTAGAGTGGTTTTATCTACTTCAGAAAATCGACCTGTACTATCTGAAATATGATTACTATGATCCTACTTTCAGCTGTGCTTTAATCCAAATTTATTAAAGGAATGCAAAACTGGACATTTTACACAGTCAAAATAAAGTGCTTAGACATTTACCTTATATTCAGCATTTATATGCCTGTGAGAATAAATTTATCGGGGCCTCCTTTTAATCTTGTTTGGACAGGAAATCTCTAAAAGTTGAAGGTATCTCAGTAAGTGCCTTCAGGATATTAGTATTTTCCTCTTATCTTTTGAAATGCATGTAAAAGGTATTTTTTTATCATGAGGTCTGCCAAGATAGGGAGAGTTGTTTTACCCTGTATTTTCAGTTTTGGGGACAGATAAACTAAAATGATACTAGTGGACATTGAATTCCTTAGAAAGGTTCATAAAAGCTTAATTTTATTCAGCAAACATTGCTCCAGAAACTTAGCCTGTGAGGACCCGAGTGAAGAGGCTATGGGCCATGGTTGTTCTCTTGCATGATAGATGAGAAACAGAGAATGGGCAGATACAAGAAAGAGTTTAAATACTTGGATTTTGGTGTAAGAGCAAGAATGCTCAGTGAGGCACCTGGGTCCTTGATGTAGTGATAGGGGGAATGAGACACCTCGAAAAGCAATACTTTTTCACTACAAGTCAGTGTATCCAGCAAGCACCTGTGCAAGACTATGCTCGGCAGACATGGGACAAGATAGTAGCACCAGAAGACTTGCTCCTTGCAACTGAAATAGAAAGGACTTCTTATAGGACTGCCACCTGTGGAGTAAGATGTTTGTCCGTCCATGTGATACTCTAACTGAATTGCTTGCTGCGAGTTTTGCTTCAGTTTAGACCAGGTTTGCTATGGTTCAGTTGGAAGTCTCATTTGTCTTCTTGAAAGAGACTCTTTTGGAAGCATTAAAAGGCTTTCACTTATGTAACTAACTGTGTATTTCATCTGTGATTTCACAGGAATTATCAAGAGCTATTAAAAAAACCCGTGACTCAGAAGTTAAGATCTGTAGCTTGTAAACAGTGAGCACTTGATGGCATGGCTGTTTGATATTATCGGATTTATTATATACATATGCTATTGTTTGTGTTGTGGTAGTAACTAGATACCCTGTCTGAGAGAGAGACCATTGTTCTAGAAAGGCTATGCAAACATAGCAAGAGCCAATCCCTATGCTATAGGGCTTGCAATTTTCCAGAAAATGTTTCAGATCTGGGCTTTTTTTTTTTCATGGAAATTCTGTGCTTAATTCCCCCAACTAACAGAAAGGTTATGTTGGGAAAAAGAAGAAATGGTAAGTGAACTAAGGTTGTACATACAGCAGGTCAGTGCAGAACTAGGGCTCAGGAATCCTGACACACAGTCTGTGTGACTGAGCAGCTCTAGTACATCATGAGAGGTCTCTTATGTGCCCAAGTTATACTGAGTGGCTAGAAAAATCTGGGTTGTTGTCATGTGGAGCAGTGTCTTGAACCATCTATGGCTGATAGATGAGTCCTTTAACCAGGATTATAGAACTATGGAAATACATTTTGAGCCAAGCATTATCATGTTTGACTGCTGAAAATTCTGAGTCTGGAGCAGAGTTATCTTGGGAGAATATGGGAAATAAAAATCAGACAAGATTAGGAATCTTACTGGTCATGTGGCACCTACATGGCCTCAGAGGAGGTGCTTTTTTTACCGTAGAAGACAACAAATTGCGGAAAAAGTAATTTGATGAATAAAGTCAAGGCTGGGGTAGAAAATCAACATGAGTGCAGTTGACATAGACACCTTTGTGAAAATGATCTTTTTGGTATATCAAGAGCTTTTTCATAGATGAGGACACAATAAATGACAAAAAAAATTGCCTGCCTTTTATTGTATGAGTAATCTTTCTGGGAAATGCAAAGACTAATTTTGATTGGTAGCTATCTGCATTTTTATATGAGATAAGACTTCAGGGGCTGTAAAACCAGTAAATCTGAGGTGTCTAGTAACAAGTAGGTTTCATGAAGGATGAGTGTTGGAGTGAAAGCAGGAAGATAGAAGTTACAGTGAAGAAAGCTGGGTAGAGCAGTGCATGCTGGAAACTCATGTATAGTGGTGTTGGCTCCAACAGAGCTGCAGCAACTTTATACTTTCCCTATCAGCTCCCCGCCTATAAAATAAATGTGGCACTGCAGAAAGGTATCTCTCTGTCTTTAACACAGCACAAAGCACTGATCTCTCAAACAGTAAGCAGTGCTGTAGCCTGCACACAATGCTGCTTGGTTTTCAATTAAGCAAGTCAGGAAGTCCTGGATCCTGTTTTTCTTTAAAAAGTGATTGATTCTGCACAGTGCTATCCTGCATTTTAGCTTAATTTGTGATGCATTAATTGAAGCTGGAGGTGTGTGGAGGAAATTTCTTTTTTTAATTCAGTTAATCTTATTTTTTGCCTTGTCTAGTCTCTTTAGTATGCCATTCTTTCTTGGTTTCTCTACAAACCAGTATCCTTCAAATTCTTCTTGCCAGATACTCTGGCTGCAGAATGGTCACAGCATGCATACTGTCATAATCTAACAGAAAAGTGCTTCCCAAATTCTGAATGTTAAAATGAAATGTAATCATTTGGTCCTGAAGGTAGGATTGACAAATTACATGTTCTAACCTTTACATAGTTTGAAGCGTTTAAGTTTCAACAATTCTTTTGAACTTCCATTTGAGTAAGGTTTTTGATTAAGTAAGAATCACTGCTTTTATTAAACAAAACAAATATTCATAAGTGCAAAGAAGTAGGAAAATATTGCTTAAGGGCATCACAATGTCTTGAATGGCAGCAAAAAGTAAATTTATTAAAAATTGTCATTTTTTTAAAAGCTTGTCTCCTTTCTGATTGCTTTGGGAAATAGTAAATTGGAAAATAGCAAAAAAGAAGTGTAACAATTTTTTATTTATGAACAGTAAATAAATTTATGACATTTATCTGACTGACTTAAAAAAACAGTCTGTATTTTTTTTTTTTCTGTAGGAATCTTTTGTCTTTGAAAGCAACTGTCTCTTCCAGGTGGATGAATTTGGCTTTTTTCTGAGCTGGAAAAGTGAAGGAAAGGTATATTACAATTATGTCAGGAATGTATATTGGATATTATCGTATTTGGTTTATATACTGGCTAGCTTTTAAAATTCTGAAATACTGTGTTAATTTATTTGTAAAACTGGCTTTTGTCCTGTTCTTTGAGAAGTTACAAAAGTGAAGTATTTAAGAGGGAATTAACTAATATAAAAGGGAAAGATACTGTTTAGTGTTAACTAGCAGTGTTTGCAAATAAGATTGTTTATTTTTGCTGCAATTCCTAATGGAGCCATGTATCAACAGACATTTGAACTTTTATCTTTTTTTTTTGCTATTTCAGGAAGGACAGGTATTAGAATGCTCCCTGATCAACAGTGTTCGTTTTGGAACTGTACCAAAGGTACTCCTTTAGTTAGTTTGTAATCTTCAATTGAACATAGAATTTTTAAAAGAAATGTTTCAATGTTTTAAAGAACAGAAGGTGAAATGCAGGATGTAGTCAGTTTATTTAAAAAAAAAATACCAGCAACACAGCTTTTATTTTGCAAACACTGTAAGGAAAAAAACCAACAAACAACTGTTTTTAAGTCAAGTAATTTGGTGTGATTGCAGTGGAAAGATCTGTCATCTGGTCTTTCTGATGTAGTACAGTGCTCAGCTTTCTGGATGCAGTCAAAGCTGAACAAAAGACATTAATTAAGAGTTATTAATTATTTTGTAACACTGTATTCTGATACTTGTATCAGGTATTTGGAAAAAAAGTGTTTTGTATTCCACATTTTGTTCCCGTCTCTTTAAAATCTTGTATCTTCTTGCTCCGCTGATATAAAACATAGAAAGTTTTGTTTGCAACCCTCTTTATGCAGTTATACAGTCAGAGAGGGCAGTCGGTCACTGGCTGCCATATTGAAGAATATCAACACAAGTACTGTCTAGGGGTTCTGGCGAACCCCAAAACTTAAGAAATATTTTCAGTGGTGTGCTTCAGAAGGAATACATAGAATTTTCTGAAGTGAGTGAATTGTGAACCTCCCTCCTCCAGGACTTTAGAAGATTTGTCGGGAAGCAAGATACCTGTTAACACCTCTGCATTTCCACTTTTGTGTGTTAAGTGTTTCTGTGTTAACTGTAGGTAACTATCTTTTAGTAGTTCTCTTGGGAATCCATAGACTAAAGTCTTTCCCCCATAGAGAAGGGGCATAAGAAGTGGTGGTGCAGACAACCCCATGCTTCATGTGCTGACAGCCATGCCAATATGCTTCAGACTTCACCTCTGTCTTTACATAGGTAATTTGCTCTTTATGCCCATTAAATCTATAGCACTTGACTCTCAGCAGAGATCCCAGCTTGTACAATGTTTCGTTGAGAAACAGCCCAAAGTCACACAGATAGTAACTCCCGGTAACTATGGACTTCACTAGATGGGAATAATTTACTTAGACGTTAACATTGCTCCTCTCTTTCCAGTCCTTGGGGTGATTTTTTTTCCTTTTTGTGATGAAAATATATGTAATTTCTAATTTAACTTTTTTAAATATATGTAAGATACTTCATTTACTTCTGAGTTCTCAAAATCATGTTCCTAATTGTTAGAATATATTATTTTCCAGGTTGATGCACAATAATTCTAAGTAAAAGCACTCATTTAAGATGACTGATGAAGGTTTAAAGGTGTTAATATACATGGAGATGGAAATACATCTTTACCACAGTGCATTGAATAACAGAAGTATTGCAAATATGACACGTTTTTTATCCTTGTTTAACAGGATCCCAAAATACTAACTGCACTTGAGGCTGTTGGAAAATCAGAAAATGAGTTGGAAGGACGGATAGTGTGTGTTTGCAGTGGCACAGATCTGGTGAACATCAGCTTCACTTTCATGGTAGCGGAAAACACAGAAATAGCCAAGGTATTCCACAATTAAACATTGTGCGGGAGTTTGGGGGGGTTGGGGGGTGGGGGGAAGGGAGCTCCTTAGCAGTACTCTGTTGTTTTTCCTCAACCTGCTTGCCTGACTGAAATACCTGCTTTGATGTCTGCCTGCCACACTGTACAAAAGGACAGCAAAGATCCATTTGGACCATTCTGTAACCTATCTGTGTGCCATGGTGAAAGGAAATAAGTGAATTTATCAGCCTTTGCATGCATGGCAATTTATTAAAAGTAGACTCTGAGATTATTAAATATGGGACACAGCATTCCCTCATCTGTTCAGTGTTTCTGTGTGGGGCTCATACAGCAGACTATATGATGATTATGCAGTGGCTCTGTAACGCTCAGGGATGCTGAAGTGCAAGTACTTTCATTTTCCTGATGGGTGGAGCTCAGATCTCCAAAATTTTGTTTGGTGATAACCTAATTGTATTGTGGTGTTCATATTATTTGAAAAGACAAAAGCAGGAAAGAAAATTCTCTACAGTTAAGGGGATTCCAATGTACCCAGGTTCTTTTCTGTTTCCGGTTGACATGGAACAGTCTTAGGAAAACAATGGTGATTTTTACACGTCATCTTTCCTGAGAGCTTAAGATTGCAGTTCACAATACAAGTTCTGTGGCTCCACCAAGGCCTGATACTCAATCTATCTGCTGTAAACTGCTCTGAGAAACTTGATCCAGAGTACTGATACAGTATGCTATGATCTTAGACGCAGAGATTCAAGGGATCTTAAAAACAGTATTTTTTGCTTTTCTTTTCTGGTGGTTTGTACTTAGTGTATTATAATCTGTTCTCCCTGTGAAATAACCATTGAATAGTGATCAGTAACACACACCTGCTAAATCCCCTCCTTTTAAACTGAGTATCTGCTGAATGCAGCATTACTAAATCCCTTGGCAGACCTGGTTGATTTTACATTGCTTTGTATCTATACCTCTTTGTATGCTGTCTATGCTGAGTAAACTCCACGATAGGAGAAATACTTCCATAACTTACATGGGTACACTAAATTGGTTTTAGTGTGTGTATTTTCAGCAGGCTTTCAGAGAAATAAGATGCCACAGTCATGTTTTGAAAACATTTAAGAAACAAAGAAAAGGACCTGCTGGCAGCAATCACTTTTTATACTTAACCCAGCATTATCTCTGATTTATTCTGAAAATAGAAAGTTGGAGTTAAGTTTCTTAGCCACCTTAGATCTTAACAAACTTTATTAGACTAATTGGTTTGTGAGGAGTTTTGGCCAGTTACATAGACTGTCACAACGGGTGAGTGAGTTATACTGTCTAAAAGATCTACTGCTTCATTAACTGTCAAGATGCTTACCAAAAATGGTGTGACATGCCTCAGTCAGCTTGTGGATAGGCTCTGAGAGGCCCATAAATATGAGACACCTGCATTTGGGAGTCTTTCAACCAAAGTAATGTACAAAACTTGTCAACAATGGTGATCCACCTGAACTGATATGTTTGAGACACAGAAGAGAGGGGATAAGATAGATCAAACCAAAACCAATATAGAACTTTTTAAGTTTCCTTCACTGGGGATATGTGCATATGGGAAGTAATTTGGCCTATGCTGTAATGGCTTTTGATATGTGGTAAGTACATCAACTTGCTACTATACTACTGTGCTAAAGTAGAATTTTGTAGGAGTTATCTCCACATAGAGCTGTTCCTGCATAATTCCTCCTGTTTTGTTCATGAGAAGACATCTTCCTTCCGGGATATAGTATATCTCCTCTAGAAGTGAGTCTTTGTGTGACATTATGTATCTGTGCAGCTACTAATTGCAGTTTAAAATAGGGCTTGATTTAATCCATGTTCAAAAGTAAGCCCCCCATGTGAAATTCCAGAGGCAAAAGTTTGGAGAAGAAGGAGCAATGATTGTAGCTTAAGAAACTCAGATACCTGTAAGGAATGCATCTGCAGTGGCTTCTGCTGTTCCCCCCCCCACACCCCTGTTGCTGTGAGAAAGGCAAGCCTTACTTGCTGTAAATCTTTCGTCCTTATGTCAGGATTGGTTGGCACCTGATCGGGATACTTGAAACCATGATAATTTAGTGACAGATCCAAATACAAAAGCCCAGAACCTTTCTGCCCAGAAATGGGGGGGGGGAAGGTATTCTGCTTCTGTAGGTAATAATTTGCAGTTGGAAAAGTCGTAGTTGTTACTGACGGCAAGGCTATAGTGGAACTGAACAACCAAGACAAAGAAGAAAAGTAATGCAAATTCCTGCCTTCTTCAGACTACCTGTGTAAGGAATGGTATCAGTGGGAAGCAGATTCTGCCAGGTCCCATAGGACAGGGTGGCAGAGTGTGGGGACAGTCCCTTAGGAGTGCCCCAGCTGAGACAGGTGGGCATGTGCAGAGCTGCTGTGGGCAATGGTGAACCCTCCCTTCCAGGCAGGGCTCCTCACAGGCTGTCCATTGTGATCTGTCATCATTTCTGCACTGGGGCAGCCCCATGTTCCTCTGCCTCTCGTGGTGATGTGCTCAGCAGGTCTGGCCAAGTCATCACTGAGTTCCAAGTATAGCTATTCCAACAACAAGAGCGTGTTTATTATCTCCTCACTTGTCTCCAAGCTCCAACTCTGGTATTTACATTTTGTCTACTTAAATTTTATTGGTGTTTTCAGCTGAGAAATTGGTTTTCATTTCCACTCTTAAAACAACCACAAAATACAGTGTACACTGTCTCTGATTGCAAGCAGCTGTTGTGGTCCACTGCTAAAGCAACTCCACTGTGGTAGTTGAGAGTGATTGTAAAAGGTGGAATTTAAAAGCTAACATTTGGAATCTTGATTAAATCAGGTTATATAAATTACTGTGAGCTAAAATGAAAGCATACACACATATTAGAGGTGTGAGTGTATGTGTGTATTTTTCTTTTTTTTACTTCCCAGTTGGACTTTCTGTGACCTAGTAATCTGATAATCTGCTTTCCCTAGTTCAAGACATTTGGAAAAGCCAGTGTATATTTGGGGGCAAATTTTCTTAGTGTAGAATCTATGTAGTGCTGATGTGAGGCCCTAGCACATGGCATGTAGGCTGCCTATCCAAAGTTGACATAAGTGCAATAACGTTGTAGTTAAGCAACCCAAAATCTGGACTTCTTGTCTTCTTTGCTCATCCACTTTGGCAACGCATTAAGGAGTTTAACTTAAAAGATTAACCTAAGTCACGTCAGCTCTTTTTACATTCTTTAATATTACTGCATATCAAGGCTAAATTTGTCCTGACAGTTGTTCTGTCCCAGATCCATCTGTATTGTTGGGAAGGACCATTTCTCCAGCTGATAGTTTTTTCCCTTCTGCCATAAAGTTCCCACTGCCCAGCTGGCAGAGGACTTTATGAACACTCCTAATTCACTTCAAGGAAGATCCATAGTGTTAAGCTCATGTCGCCTGTTTTGGGGTGAAGATCACATCAGAGTTTAAGATAACCTGGCTCTGGGAAGTGCTGATGCACACCATTCTTCTGATAGTAGGTAGAGATGGGAGCAGCCACAGGGGAGACAGGATGGCAAGGAGAGTGGAGTAGCCTTGTACACCGGCATAGCTGGATTTGATAGAAAATAGGTATTTTTGCAGGTGTGTTACTCACTGAGTGAATCACACATTGATGGCTAACCTGTGAGGCACCTGCTGAAGTACTTTATTACTCAGATGGTGACAAACAACATAAAGGTAAAATGCAGGTTTTGACATACAGCTAATAACATCATGGCATTGAAGATGACTGCAGTTGAAAGCATTTAATTTTGACATTCTCAAAATTCTCAGCCTTTCAGTTGGAATACTATTTTTCATTCGTAAATTTATTTCAGTTTGTTTAAAATGGTTAAATGGACCACCATGGTTTTGGTAAGATGAAGCACTTCGAGCTGATTGTTTTTGCTGTTGTTGCTACTATATGACTATTTTTGACTTACAAAATATTCTGTGTCAATTGACCCTATTTTTTTCTTTTTCTAATGAAACAAGCTATTAAATGTTTGTCCAAATCATATTTCTAGGAGGGCAGCTAGACACTAGCAGAAGATTCCCATGGGAATATCTCAGTCATATTACAGAAAAGTTCTGTTTTCCCATAACTCTGGTTTGTTTTGATGATTCGAAGCAAAACTTTGCAAGAAATGTGCAGAACATACTTGAACGGAACTCTAGAAGTCTACTGGTGTTCTCTGTGTCCCCTTATGTTAGTATATGGCTTATGTCTCATAGCCTATGTGATAAAACATTTCAGAACTATGAAAAGGTATGACTGCTGCTTACATGTTCAGGTAGCCCTGTGCCAAGTATGTAATACCATATTCTCTAGAGAAATCTTCATATCCTGTCCAGCCTGCCCCAAAGTGTACATGATTTCAGTGTGCTTGCTTTTCTGCTTTTTTGTGTTCTTTCTTGGCTACACCACTGTGGAATTATCAGTAAACTGAAAACTTCAGCTCTGGTTCTCTGTAGCCAGGAGGTTGATTTCACTGTGTGAAGCTCCGCTACGGTTGTCTTTGTTTGTATACAAAAGCAGCTAAAGTGAGTTTTTCAGCCACTTTCAGAATAGACCACTTCAGTTCTGGAAAACTCATTCCAGGGTGGAAAGCTTTGCTGAAGGGTGGTAGCAGTCTGGACTCCTCAGGTAACTCCCGAAACAGAATGTTTGTGTGAGCCTCTGCTTGCCTGATGAAATGCTTGAAAGTCAGAAGAGTCCCTTTCATTTTTGAAACAGAATTTTCACAGCAATATCCTGCAAGCTTGTTCTGCAGTTGGTCAGGTAGAAAATAGGATTTACACCGTCACTTTGTCTAGTCTTCCTGCTTTTGCCAACTTACTTTAGAGGTATGGTAATTTTCATAGAACAGAAATTACTTCTGAGACATTTGCCTTGGGAGAAGAGGGACATCTACTGGTCACAATAGTGCTGAATGAGGGCACAGTACCAGGGAGTCCTGCCAGGCCAGGTCTGCCTTGGTAAGAGTTGGGAAACATGGTTCTGGTCTCCGTGGGTTTCCTGAAGCTTCAAGCTATCGACTGTGACACAGGCACTGAATACCAAAATCAGAGGGCAATGCCTTCTTGCCTCCCCACCTTTCCTGATGCTTGAATTAAGTAGAGTGCAACTGTGGAGACACTACACTGAAAAAGTGAAGGTAAAATCTCAAGACTTTTGGAGAATACTGACATCATCTATAAATAAGCCATGGATGACCTTGTCTAGAATTTCATAAGCTGTAGGTCACAGTAATTTTTAACCTTTCGTAATTGTTGCCCCTTTTAACTCTCCTAAATGAAAGGTTGGTGGCTAAAAGAGAGGGCCAGGAGGTCAGACTTATCTGTGTGCCCTGCCACTGCTGCCTGTGTTTCAGTGATGAAGCCCAGCTAATGCAAGGTCACCAAGTGCCTCAGAAGCATTTGAGTACTACAGCAAAAGCTGAGAGAGTGCTTCTTCAGTCAGTTTTTCTTGCACCTTCTTGCAGACATCTTTGACAAAGTTGGATCTTGTTAGAAAACAGCAACACAGTCTGTTTATTCCAGCCTGCAGTGTACTTAGATTTTAGCCTCTTTTGTCGGCCTAAAGGTATGTGTATAAAGTGTACTTGTCTTTGGGTTTGTTCCTTTTCATGGTGGTTGTTTCTCTAGAATTAGACAGCAGGGCCCAGATTCCTCTTTTATATGAATCTGGAATAACTCTTGGTATCTAGAATTACATTGACAGATTGAAGGTGCTGAGCCATATTTTGAAAACAGGAAAATATTTAGCACTAGCATCAGTAAGAATCTAATGTATCCTGCATTTCTATCAAAAACATTTCGTAATTCTACTTTCTGTAAGCCCCAAGTGAAGAGTTTCCTATCTGCCTTATCTCAATTTCATCTTGTTATAGGATTTTCCTCCTTCAGAGAGGTGATAATTTGGAAATGCTGAGCACAGGAGAGTATAATTGAGGATCTTTATCCCTGTTTACTTACCTAGGTTTACAGGTCTTTCAGCTTCATCTGTAAAATAAGGAGTGCTGTCATAGCATGAGCAAGGCTGCTGCTGTATTCTTCATAGCATGTTAGGTGAGAAAAATATGAGCTGCTCTTTCATCCATCCCACAAGGTCATCAGACAAGCGTTGTGCGTTAAATCTGGGAATGGTTTGTTGTCAGGAAAGCAATGTGTTGCCAGCTTGACATTTGTCAGAGTATTCAGGCTTTGGATATTTTGTGGATGTCTGTGCACTGGATCACAGTGCCTTAAAAGTGATTTTGAAGATAGTTTTTATTTGGAGACTATTCTGGCTCAGAAGGACAAAGAGTTTGAATGTGTTGCACTGAGCCTGTGTATTAATCTATGAATGAGGAAATTTGTCCATCTTATGTCATTTTGCTTTTATATAGTATGTTCACAATCTAGAAGTGAATTTTTTTTATTTTATTTTATTTTTTCCCTCAGCTCTCTTACTCCAAGTTAATTTGGGGGCATCTGGTAACCATGGGGAATATCTGATTAAACACTTCAAAACTCCTTTAGCCCCAAACTGAAGTACAAACAGCAACATACTACATTGAAGTGCAGCTGTGTGGTGTGGAACAGACAGGCAAATGGGTTGCTGACTGCCATCTCTTGCCCAGGGGACATTATGCCAATGTAAAGATGATTTATAGATGGGCAGAGACTCTTAGGTTACTCCCTTGCTTGGTGCCAGCAGAGATGCGATGCTTTTGTGGCTTATCAGTGTTTGATTGTAGTTCTGTGCACTTTTGGTGTAAGAGAATGCAGTTCCCAATTTGGCATCTCTTAGGAAAAGGCATTATCATTGAAAAAAGATTAGGGAGTTCTCTGAAGTGGGAATCATCAGGACAACTTCTTCAAAGAAATTACTTGGTACAGTGCTGCACCAATGGCAATTTTTAGCAGATAAAAAAAAAGGGGAGGGGGAGTTTAAAAAACTGAAACTTATTCACAACATGCATTTTGTGTAATTTAATTTTGCAAGGTTTTTTTATGTGCAGCATTATATGCCATTTTACTGTATGAATGAGTCAGTGTTGAAAGGTTGAGGAGCTTTTAAGGCACTGTGGACTAACGCAGGTCATATGAGGATTAATTTTTGTGTAGCTGTGACTTTGTTAATGTAGCAGTCATGTTACATTTTACTGTTTAAAAACAAAACAAAACCAACCAAAACCAAGTAAACAACAAACAGAGCCCCAAACATAGGTAGTAGGTGATAGCTGAGAAGATTGAAATACACGTAAGACTTGTTCAGGCATATATCCTGAAATTAGCACAAGCCACTATTAATGTATCGTCTTAGGTGATGGAATGTTTGTATGAAAAGTGTTTCCTAAGTCTGTCGATGGCTTCCAATTATATCAATTCTATTAAATAATGTTATCTCCCCCCATGAACGTTGTTTTCTTTATATTCCTCTGCAGTACATCCATACTATGACTAAGCTTATTCATGCAGTTGGGAAAAGAGAAGTGGGAGGGCAGACTGTTTCTGGTGGGTTGTTATCAAGCACAAAAATATACACCTAAGGAACCCCCAAAGGCTAGCTTTTTCTCATAAGTCAGACTTCTATTTTCAAGTGTTTTAGATACATACTTTATTTGTATGCATCTTTTATGCAGCATTACTTAAGGTAATACAAAAAGGAATGTTTAAATATTAATAAATGTCTTAATGGCTACTTTGCCTAGAACAAAACAGATTTATAAGGTCCTTTTTTAACAATTTCTTATTTAAAAAGGAGGTTGTGATATGCTCATAATGTGTCATGAGTACAAGGGTCTACTTAAGTGTGTGTATCTGCTGAATTGACACCTTAGACCTTCTTTCAGTCCATAAGGATTTAGTGACTGCAGTTTACAATATACCATTTTCCAAAGACATTAGTATTCCTTCTATGTAAATGATTTTTTTTTTCATCTGTTTTGCAAATGTACAGCACTCATTCTTGAGGAAAAAAAAGAAACAAACAAAACTCATCTGCATCTATTTTTAAGTGTAAAATTTTGGATCCTGCCCAGGTCAGTTCAAGCTGCATGCACAGAATTTGACTATAAGCAAGAAGCTTCCTTAATCATAAGGTTAATATTAAGCAGCAGACCAAATCCTGTCTCAGTTCCACCAGTGTAAATTATCTGTTGAGTAATCCTACCATCATAATGACGTGAGATTGAACTTGGCTTGTAGTGTTGTAATTTTTTTCCCTCTTCCTATAGCTTTATCCTGCCAGGATTCTTGTTGGAACCAATGAGTGTTCATGTTAGGGACTAATCCCTGAGCTTCTGCTATACACTACTGCAAAGTCTAGGTGTAAGCTATATTAGAAAAATAGATCCATAAAAAGAATTGCATAAGTAAGTGCTGTAATGCTGCTGTTGGCTGAAGTCATCCCAATGATTAGTGAAATGTTTTGCTTTTTAAGGATGAAAGCAAAAAGGTAAAAAGGACTTGAATATGTCACAGGGTGTTAGATGAGGTCAGCAACACAGAACAATTATTCTGCCTCCCTGTGGTTTATTCTAGCTTATTAGTATTTTGATTCATTCTTTTTCTAGAAGTGGACCAGTTAAATATGTCATCACATAATGTTGCTTAGTAATAGCTAATATTGCCAGTTGCAACTGAAAGGGAGGCATGTCTTTATGCAGGCTATAAATAGAAGGCTTAATAAATCAGTCAATGAACTGCTTGCCTTTGCTGGCAATAAACTGTTTTAGTAGCATCACTGATGCCACATGTAGCACTTGGAAGAATGGAAAGCACAATCACCTTATTCACTGAAGGATGAAATAGGAATGGGTAAAATGTGGCTGGACTTCTCCATGATGTTATAGGCTGTGAAGTAGGCAGGTTTTTTTCTCAGCTCAGCTTATTAACATTATCCATAGCTGCAAGGAAGAAGAGCCTTCCACCAAGACAAACTTTCCTGTTTTTTCCATCTTCAGTTTTCCTAATTTGGTGTTTGTGTATTTTCATGTTTTTCAGCAATGGGTAGAAGGGCTTGGATCCATTATACATAACTTTAGAGCTAACAATGTCAGTCCAATGACATGTCTCAAGAAACAGTAAGTTACTTTCTTTCCTCCTCTTTGACTTTTATTTTTCTGTCCTTGTATTTTCCTTCCTGGAATTAAAAAAAAAAAAAAAAAAAGGAATAAAAGAATAATTTGTTTTTCAAAGTTCAGCATTTGCAATCACAAATCAGTGTAATAAAGAAAATGGTGTTAAATTAGTTTAGAGTTTCTTTCACTGTGACCAGAAAATGTCTTAAGTCTGATTCTGGCACCTACCCAGGAGAAATTATAAGTGAATTTATGATTCTTCATTTGCTTTAATGATACTATATGTTTTAATTATTGTCTGTTTTGTTCTTTCATTGATACATATGCAAACAAAACCCCATGAGTCTTTCTTGTCTTCACACTTATGTTAATTGACATAGTGATTCTTTTGGGTTGCTTTTTCCCTTCACGGTTCAAGAACTGCTCTGCCTCAAGCACTGAAAAGTTACAGAAAAATGTTCTTATTATAGAACAATTAGTTGTTTATACTCATTTCACAAACATGTCAATAATCTTAAGGTGAATATATGTATTCAGATCCCAGTTATAATAAATAGTATTTTTAAAATATTTCATTCTTAATTTCAGCTGGATGAAGCTGGCCTTTCTAACAAACACAAATGGGAAAATTCCAGTTAGGAGGTAAGCACAATTGGGAGTTCCAGTTTTAATCAGGTACTGGTTGTATAATATTAATAAAAATCATTGGCTTAATAATTAACTATAATACCAATTTTATTACTAACACCTATGTAAAAATAAGTGCAGAACTAGTCATACTTGTCTGAATTCCATACCGCCTTGCTAAACTAGGCAGTACTTCTTACCAGCCTAGTAAAATTTTTTTGCTAGCCCATTGTAATGTAGATCTGAGTGCTTGTAAATGTTTTCAAAGTCACTAAGAGCATCAGTTTTCTGTTTACAACTTCTCAGACGCTGAGGTGGGTTTTTCAATTGTAAAACTTCATAAAATACTTATCAAAAGAACCATAAAATCTTGCAGTCCAGTTAAGTAGAGGACAAAAAGGTACATGTTAAAATGTAGTTCCTTGTAAAAGAGACAGATACAGCTCTGCCAAAAATACTTTGGCTTTTACAGGAACACCCAGGATAATAGTTGGCTTTCTCCACATAGTGTATGAATCATTGGGTTAGTTGTTGTCAGTAACAGAAAACTCAGTGTATTTCTTTCTGTATGGTTATTAACTATTACAAGTTACTGGTTTTCAGTCCTCTCTGTCCTAGGTAGTAATTCTCCCCATTCCTGCTCTAGAAATTAATTCTTGCTGATACATTAGACTTCTTTCCTCTTTATGCAGTATGTGAAAACCACACTTTTGAGGCATGCTGTTTTTTTATAAATGGAAGGTCACAGAAGGGAGCAAGAAGAAGGACTTCCTAAGATAATACTCTCAGAGCATTTTTTTCAAGGGAGAAAGAGAGGATGTTGCAGCTACAGAATCTGCAAAAAGACAAAGGGCCTGCCTTGCTACCTTCCAGGTTTCTGTAGTTTCATGACTCAAACACCTTGACAGTCTTAAGGCTACTTCAGTGTATTAATCTTTCAGGTTTGACGTTGCCAAGCCTCTGCTTATTTCTCAAACTTGAACTAAACTGCCATGAGGTACCTTCTATGTACAAGTCCCATGGGGAATATCAACTGAAGGGTAGCAGTGAGGGAACAATGCTACAGGGGCAAATTAATTTTCAACACTTCAGAGCTTTATGCCTGTGTCTGAATATAGAGCTTTATTCGTCTGTATGAATTTATAGTGTGCCTCCTTCTCTGAAACTTTGTGCCTTGAAATGTTTTACCTTGCATTTAACAAGGCATAAAATTCTCTCCACTGTGCTACAGCACGCTGATTTGCATATGCAGACAGACCACGTATTGCTGAAGAGAGTCCAGTCCACTGGTTCCAGTGGATTAAATCTTTCATTCAAATTTGCACTCTTTCCAGGTTGACATAAGTTGGTCTCTAGCAGCTTAATATATTGCAAATTATAAATTTGGAAGGGATCTACTGTCCCATGCTGTGCAAATGGAAGCTGAGTTTTCATTACATCTGGATGCTCCAGGGAATGTGCTGTGTTGGTGTGGGTGAAATGTGGCAACTTTCTAGGGCTCATCCAGCAAGCACTGTGTTGCCCAGTGAAGGGTTTAGGAGAGATGTCAGGGAGATGCTGGAGCAGAGTTGTAAAGGAAGAGTGAAAGCAAAGGGGGAGAATTTTTCTGCTTTGTAGATCTACATCGGAAAAGAGGGTGAATCAGAGCCCTAATGTGGGACAGGCGAGCTCGTGAGATTAGCAACAGCTCCTTACCGTGAAGTGGGATACAGGCCAGTGCTGAGACACCTGGGTAGTCTGGGATGTGGGAGACTTCATCGCTTCCCTCCTTCTGCTGTTAACACTTAGTGCAGATAAGGAGCATGGGGAGATAAAAGAGGGAACAGAAGGATGTAGATGCATAAGGAGGAGGATACATGTATGAGAAAGACAAGCCAGAAAGCTCTGGGAAATGTGAGCAGAATGGCTTTGGTCTGTAAGGTGCACCAAGTTTCATATTGTTTATCCAAGTCTTCTTGCACTGGTTTAAACCAGCGACGCTTCCTCTTCAACTCACCTTCAGATTGCTGTAGTCAGCCCTTTCTGTTTTCAAATACAATGTTATCTAAGCAGCCCTGCTTCCTCAAACCTCCACCTCCTCCTGCTGCTCAGGGACTCCTGTAGCAATTGCTGTAGCAATGAGGATACAGACAGGAAGGTTATTCTCTGAGAAACAGAATGCCCAGCACATCTGTTAAGCTGTAGGAATTTGTATCCCGCGATCACCTCTATCTCATTTTCACATAGCAGTGCAGTAAAACAATAAGGGGTGTGTGGGGGTGTGTGTGGGTGTGTGTGTGTGTGTAATCTCACCTGGGAAATCAGAGCTCTGTGCATTTCTTTTCAGGTTTAAGACAGATTTTTGCAACTAGCACATGGCCATAGGGAATGATGAGCCCTGAGGAGGTGGAAACTCCTTAGGCTATCAGTGGTAAATGGCATCAGTATTCCTGACTCCTCGTTAGTACAACTGGGGGTTGCAGAATCATGAAGATACTTCTCAAGTACTTTTAGATTTTAATGTACTGTGGGCCATATATCTATTGCTATCAAATGATTGTGTTTGGGAAAGAAATTCTGGCAGTTAGTGTTAAAACCTTAGGAGACCACTAGTTTAACCTTTTGGACTTTAATAAATTTTAGCAGTCTGAGTCTAGAACTACATCTATAGATCTTACAAGGACAGGGCATTTGGTAAGATATTTTGTATTTTCATATTTTAACACTACTGTAAATGATGACTGAAAAGGTCAGCATTTGTTTTAAAAAAAAAAAAAAAAAGAATTCTACTTGGTTTCTGCACCTTTCTATTGACAGAAAATGGATTTTCTACATGTGCAAGTTGCACCTGTTCAGCTACAGCTTGTTTAGAAATTACCTCTGCTCAATCTATGCTTATCCCTTGTATAACTACATTTCAAAGGATTTGAGCTAATTTAGTTTCTAACTATGAAAATAAATTTAAAAAAAAAAAAGCTAAACTATGATAAATGAGGCTTAAATCTGTTTCACAGCAGTTTAATTAAGTTAATTTGAAATTACACTTTTTTCTTTTTTTTTTTTAATAAATTTCTATCAATTGCTCCCAAGCACTGGGAAAAAATTCCATTTCAGTACTTGGATGATGGCTGGAAATCATAGTTGTAGATAATTTCTTGTGCAGTGTAGGCAGTGTTACTTCCTGTTCCAGCCAAACTGGTAAGTTTAGTGAGGGCATGATAGAAGGTTGTTTTGAACAGTTTGTGTCGGCTTGAGTTTTGATTCAATGGTTGGCTCAGTAGTCCCAGGTTTGAGAAGTATTTTAAATAGTTATGAGAAGGTACATTGACATGTTACCATAAAAAGCCCCAGACCACTGTGGAACATGAGGAGTAAACACCTGTAGATATCTGTCGACCAGTAACTTGCCTGCATTTGAAGTAGCCCAATTTTCTTCCAAGGCATGTAACAAGGTGAATGTAAATCTACAAGGATGAAGTCACTTTTGGTAGAGGGGAAAAAGTAATTTTATTTATTATATCCTTTAGCAAAATTAAGGTGTCATGCTGTATTTTTACAATCCTTTTTGATTCATGCAATCTTTTCTAGACTGCTGCTCTCATTACAAATTACTACTGTGTCTTCTGTCATCTTGTGTGAGATTAAAAATCGTTTGGCATCAAAAATAAGTTCCCTGCAGCCATAGTATCTTGGCTCACAGTTTCTGATTAATTGCTTGTCCCAATATTACATGTTTTACATGACATTTAATATTGGGGCCCAAATAATTAGAAAAGACACAGTGTTTTTTATAGGGCTGGAGATAGTAAATTGTAGAGCTATTACTTTGTGTTTTAGAATTAGTAAAAAAATAAACATCTGATTTTTTTTAAGAAACAAATGCCTGAAGTTAAACTTTGTCTATATTTTATTGAAAACATCCTGGTACTTAGTAGCTTTGGAAAATCAAATAACTTATTTAGGTCTCTTAATAGGAACATAGAAATCTAACCGTTTTAAGAACCAAGTAAAAAAAAAATTGGCCAAGATTTGTTAAAATATTTTATCATTTAGATCTTTCACATTCTGATCTTAATTTTATTTGTATGAAAATATTTACAGAGGCAGCTTAGAGTGTTTTGGAGAGTAAAACAACTGCAAATTGCTATGGCAACAAATAACAGCAACAGTTTGTTTCACATCTTTCACCATGTGAAATTATTTAGTATGCATGACATTAACAGAAAGTCTCAGCAAATGTTTGTCTCATTTGATGATGAAGAGAAACATATTCTTAGCAGGCAACTGTAGAGTCTTTCCTAATGCACAGCTTCTGTTAGCATTAGAAGCAGAAATTGGATACAGACTTCAGTTCTCCCCCTCCCTCCTCAGACTGAGACACTGAAGTCAAGGTGCTGTGGGACGTGTCATATTAGCTTATACCCCAAACAGAACGAAGGAGAAGCTGTCAAATTTGGATTTACTTTTCCAGAGTTAGAGGTTATTCAAACTAATCTCAGATAGAAACAGGAAAAGACCAAATGCTTTTGCATTAATCATACAAAATATCTAAGCTTTAATTGGGTTGATTTAATTTCAAGTGAAACCAGTTTGCAGTTGGTGAAATCACTTCTGTTTTGTGGAAGAGATTGTTAATGAGTTTGGTGGAAATATTTCAGTAGCAACGGAGACCTACCTAGATGAGTTGTGTGTAGTACATCTAGAACTGGGCTATTTATAATGGGTGTAAGGTGAGGGATCATTCAAATGAAGGGGTGAGCACTGCAGCTGGTGAGGGAGCCAGGCATGAGATTTGGCATGCAACTGGGCATGAGCTGACTCTTTCTAGCAGTGACTGCTTGAAAAGGAAAGAGGAAGGAAGCTGCCATTGGGAAAGGTTCATGCCTACCGTATGGGGGACTTAGGAGGTGTAGGTTAATGCTTGGAAAGGGAGGGAAGTCACTACAACCAAGAGTCGCTGGAGACATGAGTCTCCTCACTTGTAGAATCTGCTGCTTTTTAAATGTAGTCATTTATCTATGCATAGAGTTTAAAAGAGCCAACAGAATAATGCTTTGCATGGCTCTGTATCCCAGTGTATAGGAAAAAACCTCTCTTTTGTTCTTTTTGTAGTTCATTATTTTGATATATTTTCTAATGGATAGCTTGCAGGCAGAGTAGTGCTGCTCTGTGAAGCTTAGAACAGTTTTTCAACTGCACTATTACTTGGAAAACACATTCATCAGTTGAAGCCAGAGGAAAATGTTGACAGTAAAAGCAAGAGAGAGAGAACTGATTGTTTAAGAAATGACTAACATTTCTCCTTTTTTTTTTTTTTCTCTACTCTTTTTCCTTTTAGCATTACCAGAACCTTTGCTTCAGGTAAAACAGAAAAAGTGATCTTTCAGGCACTTAAGGAATTAGGTCTTCCCAGTGGAAAGGTATTTAGTGGTTTTGAATAACTTTCTTGTGTACTAATAAATTGATGAGTCATTCACATTTGTAGCTGTGATCAAAGTCATTTGCAACAAAAACATGCCTATTGTTTATGAGTAACGTTCTTAATCACTGTAGATTATTTACTAAAGCCAAAATGTAATTAAACCTGTACATATAGTGGCCATTAAACCTCTTAGGTGAGGCTTCTCTTCTTTTCTGTAACGGACTACCTTTCATTCATTTATGCGAAGTATATGAGCACAGAATAATACTTTTTTTGTTGCATGCTGCCCTCTCAGTTGCATTTCTTGGACAACTCCTGCTCTTTGCTCCCTTCTGCTGGAAAAAGGCTGTGCAGCTTTGTCCCACTCACAGTGGGAGCCCCTGCCAGCAGCCTCAGAGAGGTGGCAGCTGGTTACCAGTTGCAGCTAGTTTAGGTTTTTTGCCTTTGCTCTCTGCTCAGTCTCCCTTCTTTCACACTGGAGTCTCCAGACCTTGGTTGTTGGCCTGACTGCAGCAAGTGTCTGGTGAGGCTGGTGAGGGCTCAGCAGATTGCTGTCTCTAGCCAAGGATAAGAGGGTGTAGAAAGACATGAATCCCCATCCACAGCACTGGGGCTGGCACCTGAGATGAAATTTTTCTTCACTGCTGCAGTTCTCATCTTGTTCAGAGGAGGATGTGGTACTGAATGTGTTAGCCATGTGTTCCCTCCATCATGGAAGTTTTATGTGCCCTGTTTTAGAGATGCTTTGATTTTTTAAAACCATTGCACCAAACCTGAGACTTTATCTCAATGTGCTTTGGCTTCAGTATAAGTATTCTGAAGTTTGTGCACTTGTTTAGACTTTGGGGGGATTTTTAAGCATCAGGGAAAAACTGAAGACTGTTTTCCAGCGCTGTGTTTATTTAGAATTAATGTTACTGTGAGGTCAGAATATAAGAACATCAAATAGATCTATGATAAAGATTAATTAAAAACTCTTCAGAAAATACAAAAGAAACTACGTAAACGAATACTAAGTAAGGAGCTAAAAAGGTTCTTGGTTGCTTTTTCTGATATAAGATACACTCTTGGGAAAAGAACATGTAAGCTCTCTTTTGCTGGATTAATGTACCTTTGCATTTTGTTGCAGAATGATGAAATTGAGCCTGCAGCATTTACTTATGAGAAGTTTTATGAGCTCACCCAGAAGATATGTCCCCGAACGGACATAGAGGACCTCTTTAAGAAGATGTAAGTTCAAATTTAATATAATCTTGCCTTAAACTCATATTTCTATATTTTTAGTCCATATCTAGTAGTGACAGGACACTGTAAAGACTACCTAACTTTGAATCCTAGTAGCATCAGCAGTATTTTAAGACAAACTCAAGTCTTTTTCCCCTTCCTTCCCTCCCAGACTGTTAATGTAAAAGTTCACTCTGTATTTTAGAGCAACTTTTACATGAGGTAGAGAAAACACCTGGAACTTTTGTTTTTTGCACTGGCTTTACTAACTTCTGTAATTTTAACTTGCTCCTTTAGATGATTAACACTAGATAAGATAGTATGTGAACTAATTAAATACAAAATTTGAAGTTTAAAAGGTTTCTTCACTCAATTTATTCTCAGCTGGAGGACTTACATGTTGTTTTATGAAGTAATGTTTGTTAGGGTATAGAATGCGTGGGAGATACACTGTGTCAAGCATAGATAGTATTTTTTCTGTGACTGTTCATTTTGAGATTATAGAGGTCCTTCAGGTAGAAAAGTATGTGGTTTTAAAAGTATCAATAATGTCAACATGTAAATCATACCTACTGTAGCATCATATATGAAAACTTACATTCTCTAATAAATTTCTTTTCAGCAATGGAGACAAAACTGATTATTTAACGGTAGACCAATTAGTGAGCTTTCTAAATGAAGTAAGCTTTTTCATACATTAACTACCATACAAGTCTGTCTGCAGTGGCTTGCTTCTTCCTATCTTTCAATTGCATGAATCATTCCCTTACTCGCTATGCTTTTGATGTGCTGCTGATCTTTCCATTATGGTAACGTCCAGGTGCAAAAATCAGCTCCAGCCTTGTATGTTGTTGTGCTTTCTACATGTTGGCTTTGCAGATCACATCTGTTGATTACTTGCTGTCATGTTATGTTTTGTGTTATGTATGTTATATACATTTTATACTGTTACATTCAATGCAGTTTCAACTAAAATACACCTAGTATGTTATTACAAGCACTTACTTTACCTGTAGGCCACAGCTAAATACATCTACTAATCCTTCTGAATAATTGAGAAAATGAAGTAGGTTTTTATAAACAGTGGTTTGATTCTTCCTGACAGTATTATTTGAATTTATTACAAACCTAAGAGCTAAGAGGATATTTTAAGAGTTTGTATATGATTTTTAAAATACTATGTGTGCAGAATAAAAGGAAATATTTTTATTGCTGTATTTCCAGAAAACACTTTTTGGCAAGAGTATTTAGTATTTCTTTAAAACATCATGAGTGTGTGAAGTATTTCAATAAACAGTGTGGGACTGGATTTTTTTCTATTCCTAAAGCACAGTAACCTATAGAAGACTGACTCATTCAGAATTGCAACAAGAAATGCCCTATGTAGATTTAACAAGAACATGCACATGGAAAACAGACACATTCTACTTGATTTTCTATGAGTAGATTCTTGTCATCTGGAACACAGATAGCTGCTTCAGCTGTCTGCGTGATCTTTTAGGGAGGGGGTGCATTACCAAAATCTCTCAATCTAGAATTATTTTACTATTTACAGGTCTATTTTATTTATTTATTTATTTGATACTGCTATATGAAGATTAATGCAGTAAGTTCCAGTTGTGATTTTCTTTTTCAGTAGGGAATGCATTGCCTTACTGAATCAAACCTGAACTACATGTAGGAACAGCATTCCAAAATAAAAGGTAGTGAGAAGATTAACAGCTTCAGGAGTAATGGTTATATACTCACTTGGGGCTTTTCTTTGTATCCACATAGTTCTCTCTATAAGCAAACTGGAGCACCTACTTAATCTTACTACTATTAGATGTTCTTTTGTCACAGCTATTTACAAAGTTCAGTGTCAGTGTTTGCAGGACTGGGGTCATAGCTAAGGCGTGTCATTTTTGCTTCTACATTGAAGAGAGAAAGGATAACTTTTTGGTTTTTAAATCACAAATTATCCCCTCAAAGCACCTCAGCCCCCCCAATTTACTTGTAGTAATAGGTACACTTCACTGCTTGAAGCACACAGTCCTGTCCCCACCTTGAAACATATTAGCTTCTGATTTTTTTGTGTGTGTGTTCATCCTAACTTTTCACTAAATTACTATTTTATCATTATTTTAAAATTGATCTCTGCAGTCATTTTAGTTTGAAGTGTGCTTCCTTGAAGCCCAAACTTCTGAAGAAGAGTTGCCAGCAATTTTAAGAACTTCCAGGGTAGCTCCAATAACTGATTGAAAAATTTAAATTGAGTTGTTGTGCTCTCAGTTTTGTAATGTTTTTACAATTCTTTTTATAGAATTAGAAGCCTTATTTTATGAGCAGTATTGGAGAAGGATGCATCTTGTTGGCTACATTCTTATTAACACACCTTTTGCAATTGGAAATCTTGTTGACCCTTCAGTTGGTGACCAGGGCTGGGAAAGATTAGTCAAGGAGTTTTATAGAGTAGGACATTAATTCTGATGACTGCAGTTAATGCCTTTGGCTCTGTGCTGGAGGTTTTTTGTTTTCCAAATAGAGTTTAAAGTTTTGGTCATGATTTGAAAGGCACTAAATGACCCAGAATCTCCCTTCTGAATTGATAATTTCTGTCCACTTGACAGCTGGCCAACACTGCAATTAGCAGTGGTGTTTAATGCTGGAAAATACAAAAAGATTGTTATCGTTATATAGGAGAAGGGATTTACTTTAAAAAAAAAAAAAGTTATTTTAAATTGAGTAACTTTCAAGGCATGCTGCAGAAGCTCTAAGTTTTACAGGTTTTTAAGGGAGCATTAGGATTACCCATTATTGGGTATGAGCAGGGAGTTAGCTGTTTTCCTGAAGTTTTCCAAACTGCTGTCTTCATTTGACTTAATGCTGCTGGCTGACAGCTTATTTAATTGTGTATCAGCATTAAAGCTTCTGGGAAACTTTTAGAAATGTAATTATTGTCAGGCAGTGGATGTTTTGTCTAGGTCTTCTTCTTTTTAAAGCCAAACTTTGAAAAAAGAAAAGGTAGTAGATAAAGAACTGAGATCACTACTGTTGAGATTTGCTCCTGCTGTTCATTTGTAGCAATAAATTAATAAGCCAAGTAACTGTCAAAATGGAAAATCAGTAGTCCGATCAGGACTCGTTCTTTTGCCTGGGAAGGAGATATGAGGAGATCCTTTTCTATCCCCCTCTTTCCTACTGCTGCCCCTCTTTCCCAGTTCCTTGCCTTCCCTCCCTCCTGCTTACTGACTCTTCCTATCTCCCTTTGTTTTTCTTCTCCACAAAAGGACATCCTTCTTGGCACTACACAGAACAAATTCAAGCAGCAAAATAGATTTCAACACACTTACTGCTCTGCATCTGTTTGTATCCACCCAAAGAGGAGACTGGAAGCCAGGTTGGGGAGGCTGAGGCACCTTTCTTTCTCTGCAGAACTATAGAGACATTCTTCCTCCCTATGCTTTTGATGGTTCACCCTCATGTGTTTAAGAAGGGCTAGTGTAAGGGTGTCCTGGCTAATATAGTCACTAAGGCAATCAAATGCAGACTTGTTGAACAAACACAGTTAGTCATGGGGCATATTTTCTTTATAGATGAACCTTCATGCTTTTAATTTTGGTCAGCTTTTGTGTTGCAACATTCCTGTGCCAACAATCTCAGTAGTGCAAAACATTTCCCTAAGAGATACTACCAAACATTCTTCCTTTCTGTTATCAGTTGTCAGTTTTGCTTTTTTTTTTTTTTTTTTAAAACTAAGTCAACATAAAGACATGCTTTTATTCAAATGAAAAACTGAAAATGAGTGATGATCATTGCTGCAAGAAAAATATTTTACTATTAGCTCCTTCCAATAACTCTGGGACTCATTCTCAAGAGGAGCCTTTTTGCTTTATCCTGTTGTTTTCTTCTGTTTGCTTATGACTAACTGTAGAGGAGAGTGGGGAAGAGCATTTTTCTTGAGTTTAGAATCTTTGCTGCTATTTCTTAGAATTTTTTGAAGTGGTGTATTGTCACTAATGGTATAAAGCTTGCCGTTTGTCACGGTAGACTGTACTGTTGCATGCCAGTGTTGTATTGCTGTTATGTACTGCTTAGCAAGTTATGTCCTGCATCTGTCTGCTCTCATACCATATATCATCTGAGTTTTACTTAGATATCCAGACAGTTGATCTGTAGTGAATGAAACAGCTATGTTTTAGATGCTGCAGACTGTTAGTAGCATTACATGAAAAATTTCTCCTTAACTGCATGATTAGATTTGCATTGGTTGTAATTTCTTGGATTTAATCAAGCACATGCACCGATGTATTGATTGTAAGAAAAGAGTCAAGTGCTTGGTTTTGATTGGATATTACTTTTTTCATGAAAAAAACATCAAAAAGTTTACACAAAAGGAATTACAGCAAATGCTGATAGTGCTGTGCCAAGCCATATCAGCACCATCCTGTCCAATCCAAATTATTGATCACTGATATGAGGGTGGCCTGTTACATTTCTGAATTCTGCTTAAATAAAAGCTTGAAAACTGTGCACCCACTGGGGTAAAAGAGTGTTTTCACAGTCATATTTAGTTCTTTATATTTTATTGCATCTGCTTACATGCCACTACTCTGTTCAATTCTGGTTTTAATTTTCATTTAATGGAGAATCAGGCACACACTGTGCAGCTCTAATCCAGCATGGAGAAAAACAAGTTACATAGCACACTATTAAGCGAAGCCTTTAAAACTCTGTGAGTTTTAATAGCGTATTAGAAATCACTGCTAAATTGTATCTAAATATTATGTATATTATGAAATCCTAATATTGTAAATTAGTGTGAATTGAAGAGATGATACTGTGAAGCTCCATTAAGCTGTACATATTTCTTCTAAGAACCTACACTGTTTTTTGAATAGTTAATAACACATTTCCACGATTCATAAATAATCATCATTACTTGCATATTTCTAAATTTGGGGTTCAAATTCTGTATTTATAGTATGGCTTTATTTTACTTTTCATCTTTAGCTGCGGATATTGCTGATGATATGCATTTTTGCAGAGGTGATTACAGTGCCATCAGTCTGTCAGTCTACATGATCTACAAAAAAGATTAGTAAGAGAGAGAATTTTTTACAAAGAGATTTAGCCATTTATTTTCAACATTTAATTTGCATATTTCACGAACAAGCAAGAGTTAAGACCAGTTATATGATTGCACTTGATTGTTGAGTTTTTAAAATATTTTTATAATCAAACTGCCTAGATTTCATACAAAAGATAAGGTTCGTATTCTATCTAAACCTAAAGTTACTGTTGAACAGTCTGTAGGGCTCTTTTTTTTTTCCTTTTTTTTTTTTTTTTTTTTTTTTTTTTTTTGTCTCCTTTTTTTTTTTTCTTCTTTCCTATTGTAATTCTCTTTTGGGTTATCCACATAGGAG